>JABFOV010001469.1:0-25192 GCA_022817685.1 Aradophagus sp. ZL-2020
TGAAAGTAAAATAAATTAATATTTATATATTTATAATAAAAATAATATTAATTATTATTTTTATTTTTATTTATTTTTTTTTTTTTTTTATTATTATTATTATTATTATTATTATTTTTTTTTTTTTTTTGAAAAAACACCTTTTTATTACCTTTATTCGATAATCATTGGTGCTTGAAACACGTACAACTTCAAACATCAAAGATCTAAACGGTCTCGTTTCATTCCGTATTTCTGAGAAATTGAAAAGCTTTATCAAATTATTAAAAACTCTTTCATCTAATGCATATATAACATTGTGCTCCGCAACATATAAATTTGGATATCTTTTCGCAGACGTAACTAATTGTCGTAAAAATAAGGGTCCTTCGTTGTTCATGTACTAAAATCAATTTCATATTATTACTTTATTTACTTTATGTAATGTAATCATTATTCATTGTATTGTATGTGTTGTAATTATTTCTCTAACCAATGAAAATGTTTTAAAATTTTCTGCAATTGAAGTACCAATTTTTGAAGTGTTATTTCGTAATTACTTACGGCATCAATTTCTGCATCGCTACATTGTTCCACTGGATCAGAATAAAACGTAACATCATTTTTAGCTGAAGTAATTTTATGCTTCATTATTAACTCTCTCACCAGCTCTGGATGAGTCTTCCATTGAGTTTTAAGAGCTTCAGCCACAAGAACAGCTGTTATTTGAGTGAAATAATTTTTTTGGCTATGTGCACCTATCAATAATCTAAAATAATGATCTGACACTGTAGTAACGAATTGACAAATATTTCGCAGGCTAGTCTGAAAAATTTGCAAAAAGATTAGCGTACCCTTAAAAAAATTCCTTACATTCTTTTATTTATAAAAAATCGTATTGTTTATTACAAAAAAGAAATTAAATTATTCTCTTTTATTGGATAATTCATTTTACATAATTATATTATACAATAAATGTCATTTAATGTTTCAACATTTGATTGCATTTTTATTGAGTAGTTACTATTATTTGAGTAATTGATCTAATTATTTGAAAAGCATTGACTTACGCTACTTAATCTATTGAAGGTATCATAAAAAGCTTTCGAACTAAATTCTACATTTCGTAAGTTCGGTTGAGGGCCATAAAAAGCATGTGAATTATCTGTCACCTAAAACCAATATAATTTATAAATTAAATTCAAATTGCTAAAAAACTGAAATAATATAATATTAGGCGTTGAATATAATATTACTAAAATATTTATTTTCAGTAACAAAGTAAAAATAAAATCTTAAACGCAATTTATTACATTTTTCCTCGACAGGATTGCTTTAATTATTTAACAAAAAATTCATTAAATAAAAACTTACGATGTAAACTTTTTTCACTTCATCAAAATAGTTGGCGTGGCAAAGACTTAGAATTACCGGTACACATAATATTAGGTATGTTGTTTTCATAATGGAAACTAGAAACAAAAATTGAAACGCGTAAAATGTAAGGCAGTAAAATATAATCAGTTCACAATTACTTAGTATAAAGACATGTATTTATTTTATATGAAAATTATAGGAATTAGATAAATGTTTTTGTTACAATTTTTATTATTCTCTAGATAATAATAAAGAAACAGAATTAAAACGATTAGAAAATATACTTTAATTTGTTGGATTGATAATTTTTTGATAATTATAAATAATACGTAATGCATAAAATTTTAATAAAACATTAATTTCTTCAAAAAGTAATAAAAATTGAACATCAATTATTCTTATTAATAATAAATTGATTTCATTATAATTGAATTTTATTGATATAGTACTTACATGAAACCCATAAAATTGACAATAAAATGTTAAAACTGGAACAGGAAGCAAAAAAAACGTTACACCAAACACGTGATTTTGAACACGGTAACTTTTAAAGCAAGCAAATTCAAAATGAATTGATGGAACGGATTAAGGCTCGTAGTATTAAATAGTTTGTTATTTGTTTAGTACGCACTCTACTGGAAAAAATGTGTGCTGCTAAGTCGGAGTACAATTGCAACATATCGCCTATACGAAAAAAGGGGGCAGGGGTCAATGTATGAAATTTTTGCATTCCCTGATTCATCCCTGTAAACACTCAGTATTAATTTTAAACGTTACAATATTTTCAGGAAATCATGTTTTACGGGATTTATGTGGGAATTTCATTTCATTTTTTACACCATTCGTAAATTTATATATAGTACATAGACGTATTAGAAATAATATAATAATGTTATTCTTTCATCATTTGTATTATACTATATATTAATTAAATTTAATTAATCAGGATATATTTTTTCCATTCGAGGTCATTAAAGTGTTTTAAATAAGTTGCAACATTTCATTTTACTATTTTTCTTGTTATTTATATAATAAGAAGAAGTATGTTTTTGATGAGCAAGTCAAGAATTTTCGTGATTTAAGATATTAATTCATTTCGTTACTATTGCACAATTTTTGTGTTATTTTTACAATGCCATTAACATAAATTCAAAATCATGTGACATATTTTGCATTTGGGCGCAAAGTAATTACTTTGCGCGCACATTACGCAACTGAAACTTACTGAAATATGTTAACTAAAGTAAAATTATCAACTTCTGAAGTGATTTTTTTCACTTTGTATAAAATAAAATTTACTTTTTGGACAATAATTTTTCAATTTAGACAATAGTAATTCAGACTGTATCCCAATTTTATTGAAAAAAAAAGTTTTTATCGTCTTTTTTGTTCAAACCTTTTAAAAGAAAAGTTTTATAAATCTTTTTGAGAGCATTCGATTATTAAAAAACGTTTTAGAAAATATATATTACATTTCTTGTAAATTTGCAAAACTTTTGCTCCGAAAATAATCGAAAAATGTAATCTGAGAGTGCAAACGAATGCTCTTCAAAGCGCATGAGTAGATCTCGCCCACCGTGTCATAGTGCGCGAATGACTATTGATTCGAATGCGCAATGTCGACAGCGAAAGTAACACATGTTGTTAGCAATAGATGTAACATAATACACACGTGTCAATTTGACTACAACCTGGATCCGATTCAATTTTTTATCAAACGGGACGGATCAACAATCAGCCGTGCAAATATGAATATCACCAATTGTCGAATAATCTCGTGATTATCTCAGGCGATTGGTTCACCCACTGCAATTAAGTACCATTGGCAAAGATTTCTTTCCACTTATTCGAAAACACGGAGCTCCCTACTCTACGAAAGGTAAATAATCAATTGCAATAACATATAGCTTTTACTCGCAAAAGGTTGTGATTTTGATTTTGCGTGATTTCATATCTGACATTATTCTGGTGAAAGAATGATCTGATAAAATGTACTATTTAATAGTAAAAAGTCACTTTTCAGATATTGAAGTAAGAATTGAATACTAAAATTAGTAAAATTTTATTATTTTTCTATTCGGTAGTAACTTTTACTATTTGATTCCCTCAGTGCAAAATATTTAAAGTGATTTTTGTTCTCTCGTGAGAAAAATGTCGTTTTCTCGCACTTGTGGCGAAAAGTCACAAAGAAGGCCCTTCTTTGTACTCAGGACGAAAAAATATTTCATCGTTATATTTTCTAAAATTAAAAACAAATTCCAACTTTTTCTCAACAGATCTATCCCGTTAGTCCTGTTACGGGACCGGGATCTGCAAAATCAGTATGGGAACTGAGTCCGGCGGACCCCGACATGGTCAGTCACCTGCACAACAACCCCATTGCAGGTGCTGCACACCACAACCAAAATTGCCTACCCGAGCCTGGAGGAAGTTCAAACCGAGAGGTCCAAAGACGAGATCATTATTTTTCCGATTACAATTCGGCCATTCAATCCGACCTTTCCAACGAAACGAAGTCTATTTTTGAACTCATTAGAGCCGGGTACGTTTGCTCTCATTTTTTTATTCCCATTTTTCAATTTTTTTTTTAATTTTTATTTCTTTATTTGCTTTCTTTATTCTCATAAAAAGAAGCAATGTTTTATTTATTTTTCATCACTTATCATCTTTTTTTATTTTAGAGAAATCGAAGCGATTGAAAGTTTAGTTGAAAAGTTTGGCGTCAATATTCTGAGTGCGAGAGACAAATGGGGATATACACCAGCTCACTGGGCTGCTTTGGACGGTAATGTAGAGGTAAGCCATTGTCACTATTTTCATTTATAAAATGAAAAAAAAAAGATTATATTTCATAAGCAAGATCTATGTCAATGTCTTAAAGTGTCATGTGTGAATAGCAATTGCACTACAATTTAGATAAGATTAAAGGAGTATGAAAAAAAAGTAATTATGAATATAGAAAACGTCGTATCTTTTTTAATACATTTTTTTCATGCGAATAATATATTTATTTATTTATTCATATTGAATTGGATGACTCGATTTGTGACCACTTAATCAGATGACATGTCCCTGTTATTAATAGGAACATTATTATTAATATCAACATTAATATGTAATGATAGTAACACATGCATAGAAAATATTTTATATTTCAATGTTATGATAACATTTTAAATTTAATAGAAATGAAATTAATGATTTCAACTAGTAAAGTAAATCTAAAATCATTATAAATTGGGACATGGTCATAAATAGGTACACTCATCATATTTTAAGTCAAAATATATTACCATGTATTTAAAAAGAGTTAATTTTGTACATTTTTGACAAAAAAATGTACTAATAATAAATTAATTATGACTGAATAATAATAATGGTAAAAAAAATATATTACTCAAGTATTAATTTCTTAGGTAATGCGATATTTAGTTGAAAGGAACGCACCGGTGGATTTGTCCTGTTTGGGGACTCAAGGGCCCAGACCTATTCATTGGGCATGTCGAAAAGGTCACAGTGCGATAGTTCAAATCCTACTCAAGGTGAAAACGATATTTCTACATTCATTTGTATTTTTATTTGACGAATTTCATAAATGTTAATCTCAAGATATATTAAAATAAAACTACTTTAAAGTAAAAGGTTCACTTTCCGCTCTAAAGGAGAAAAAATGAAAATGTTATTAGCATAGGAAAAGTGAACTTTGTGCCCAAGAGAAGGAACATCGAGGTTCAAAAAAAAAAAAAATTAATTTGCAAAATAAAAAAAAACGGAAAATCAAAAAATAAAAAAATAACAAAATTAAAAATATCATTTAATATAAAAATGACTATTTGTGTTAGGTAGGCAGGGGTCGCAGTAAACGCAGCCGATTTCAAAGGCTTGACCCCTTTGATGACAGCTTGCATGTTCGGTAAATTCGCGACGGCGGCGTATCTCCTCGGATGCGGAGCCTTGGGACAACTGACCGACATCAACGGTGACACGGCGCTCCACTGGGCCGCCTACAAAGGCCACCCCGAATTGATTCGCCTGCTAATGTACAGCGGAGTAGACTTGCAAAAAGCCGATTATTTTGACTCCACTTCACTGCACTTAGCTTGCTTATCTGGTAACGTGGCCTGCGTAAGGATTCTGTGCGAGAAGAGTACTATCGAACTCAATCCCCGCGACAAGAATGGCAAGACGCCCCTCCAATTGGCCAAAAGTCATCGGCACTTTGAAATAGTGCGCATCTTAGAAACGGAACAACGAAGGAGGGCCAAGTGGATTCCTCCTATTAATGAATTATGGTATTATATATTATAATATATTATATCAATAGGAGTTCTTTTTACCTGCCATCAATTTGATATCAATGAATTATAGTATCATTATGTAATATTTGGCATTATACATGGAATCTATTTTAAATGTGATTCAAATCAGGGAAATGCTGTTCGGTGGGGCAGGAAATAGCAAAAGGCCGCTATTGTTTTTCCTCTGCTCAATATTACTATGGGGCTATCCGATGTACCTTTTTAAGTGCATTCCTTTGACATGGAATCTCATTCGTGGTACTCATTACTGCTTCATTTACTGGAACATAGTTATGTGGGTATCATGGATCATAGCTAATAGAAAGAATCCTGGATATCTTGCACAAAACAGCGACGCATATCATCGAGCAATCAAACAAGTATTATATACTTTATTAATATAATACATGTTATAAATACTCATTTATGTTATGAATAGTTATCGAATTTCATCGCTTCATACTCTCTTTTAGCGATGTCAGATTTTAAGTTAAACGTTCAGATTAAATGATATAATAATATTGTATAATATTGTACATTACTTTCAGATTCCATATTACGACAAGTGGAAAAAAAGAAACATGATACTGTCCAGATTATGCCACAGTTGTAAATGCTTTAGACCTCTTAGAGCTAAGCACTGCCGGATTTGTAATAGATGCGTTTCTTACTTTGATCACCATTGTCCTTTCATTTACAATTGCATTGGTCTGAAAAATAGGTAAGCAAGGCCGGTCAAAAATTGACTTTTAGAATTACAAATATTAACTTTCAGCCTATGTCAAACACGTTCCTTTTGTGATTTTTAGAATGTGGTTCTTCTTTTTTGTGTTGAGCGTCGCAATCAACTGCTCCTTCACTTTGTATTTGGCTGGTTATTGCATCGCTATTGAAGGTATTCAAATATTGTACATATTGGGCATTCTTGAAGCTCTTATTTTCTGTATATTAGGATGGATTTTAACGTGCACTTTGGTAAGTATTAACTGACATAATTGTTCTTAAAAACAAATATTATTATAATAAACTGAAACTATAACTAAAACCATAACGTTCACAGGTGTTGCACGCATGTATGAACTTGACGACAAACGAGATGTTTAATTACAAAAGATATTCATATTTGCGCGACAAGCGCGGAAAATATTGCAATCCATTTAGCAGAGGTCCAATATTCAATTTCATCGAATTTTTTCTCTGCCCGCCTAATCAATATGGCAGCGAAATACAAAACTACCAAACACTTTCCGAAGAAGTCATGTAATTACTATTCAATATTGCTTAGGTATTTTTTTACCGCTCGCGCAAAGTACTTTTAAGTCACACTTAAACTAAATATTGCATTTATCCATTAAAAAAGAAAGCCTTTTTCAATATTGAAATAATGTTAAAATGAAAGTATGTGAATGAATAATTATTTTATTTGTATAAAAAATTCACTGCCATGAACAGATCGTACATTGGATAAAATGTAGTTAGCTCTCATTTTATATCTTTTTACATGATTTAAATTAATTGATGGTTATTACAAATGCGCAGTATAATCAATTCGCATACAAATCACGGACGTGTTTAAGTAATTGAAATATTAATTTGTTATTTGCGATATAGATTATGTTACTGGAAGATACATTAATTAAAAATTGATATCTCAATTACAATTAAAAATATAAATTGTAACATTTTTGTTATACGCTGTTTCTTACAATTCTCGCAGAAACTGGAATGTCTTTAACATACGTTAGTTACACATACATTACATAAAATTAAGGAATTTTTAAATTATACATTTCTTCATTGTAAATATAATTTTTTTTAATTATTTTTTGGAGTTTTTTTTTCTTCTAGAAAGCTGATGTTAAACGATTTGTTAACGTTGCTAAATTAAATTACAGTTGTTATAATTATTAATTATTATGTATAGTATTGATAAATCCTATAATCGACAAAGCTTAAAGTACAGAAGTATAGGATTTGTTGACACTAAGAGATATTATATGTAAATTATATAAAGAAGTTATCTTTGAAAATATTCTTTGCACAATAAAAGGATGAATAAAATACACACACTTCAACAAATTCTAATTGTTGTAATTTACGTATGCAACGATGCAATATAAATTATAGTTCCATTTAATGATTTAAATAAATTAAATATACAAGACAATTAATCAATTATCTACATATTAAAGATAGTCCTCTCATAAAGTATGATTACATAGAAAAGTTAAGAAAGTAATTTACATATTTTTTACTTCAATTTGATATAATTTTACATTATTTATCATTACATTGCTTTATAAAATGTGTAATGTTTTAAATTATATTAATTTTATGGAAATTTTCTTCACAAGAGAACTATCTAAATTCCTCATTACCTTTACGTGATTACAAATTGTTACAAATTTAATAATGCTTAAAAAATATATGTTCAAAAAACGTGATATTATCTTCAATATAAGTACTATATTAATATGGCTGTTTTCTACAATTACTCATAAGTCGATCACATTAGTTGTAATAATTTTAAAAAATTGTTATAAAAATGTACATACATTCTTTTCACGCATCTTTGTAAAAGCATTTATTCTTCAGCTTAAAAAATCGAAATAAACTTTCGAATATCATATAAAATCTATAAAAATTCGTGCAAAAATGGACCGTCCAATTCTATAAAATGCATAATATTCTTTAAAAACGATCTTTGGTTTTGACGTTGCGTAGTTACGAAAATGCAATTCTGCGTGACAAGATATAAAAATTATTGGAGGTCATAGTAAAAATCGTAATTCGACGGTGGTTCCGGCACAGGGGGTGGATCTTGAGGAATCTCTATACCTTCTGCATCCAACAAACGTAATTTTATTTCCATCGATAAAAGTATCTCCAAATCCTTCTCCGTTTCTTTGCTTGTCATACGATTATCTGTAATTAAAAATGACACAAAATTAATTGATTAAATATATATTATATAAAAGTATATAATGAAAAGTGTAAATTAATTAATCACAGCTTACGTAAAAGAGCATTAATTCCATCAATCCAGTAATCGTAAACTTGTTCATCAGAAGCAACAAAATCTAAACTAGACACCTCTACAGAATCTAATACCAGAGAAAATGCAAGATTGTGCGTGGTTTTTCTTCGTAAGTCTTTCATATGTGGACAATCTTTGCCGGTCACTAGACTGCGTATTTCTACGACCGCAAGTTTCGAGGGTAATTCGTCTATCATTGGCACAGACTTCTCATCACAATCGCCATAATGAAAAACTTTGTGATTCGGAGATAAACGAACGTACCAGAACTTATCTTTAATTCGCTGTAAGTAGAATAAATAATATTTGTTTATCTTCTTTCAGTAATAATTTAAAGATTTTAATCAGATTTTTAATCTTTTGTAATACGTTTACATATAATATATGTTTATTTTAAATGTATAATTATAATTATAATAAATGTGAGTAAGCGAAAAAATTTCGAAATAAAAATATACTATTTTTGAAAATTTTACTAAATTTAATATAAAGAATGAAGTTATAGTTTTTTATTTTACAAGTTAAATTTAAACATGAAATTATCATTACTTGTCCTCGCGCACTATATTTCGTGAATCTAGTCCCTTCGACTAAAAATCCTAATCGCTGTTGTTGTATAAGATCTAAAATTTCAGGAGTGATTTGTTCTCTCAGTTCTACGATAGGTCTTGCATGACTTTCCCACTCCTCGCGATTCGTTCTCTCTTGCTGCCAAAGATTTGTAATCGCTGAGTATGGCAGATCTTGAAGCACGCTTTTAAAATGATCCATGCTGCTAGGCTTCATTTGCAGGGCTCGAGTAATCTGCTCTCGAACTACTGAAAAAACTTTGACAAAATCTTCGGTCGTAGCTCGCATTTCTTTCCAAGTTTTGTTTAGTAATACAATACAAGCACAATAGAATTCTTCAAAAGGATGATCATGAGTGAAAAACATCTTGTGGAAGGATTGACCTTGTTCATTAGGAGCTTCTCCAATTCGAAGAACCTTCAAACATAAAATATATTTTACATGATCTAATAATTATAGACAATATGTTATCAAAAACATTAAGAATTCAGTAAGATAATGTTATAAAGACATTTTCCCATAAACATAAACCCTTCAAACATAAAATATATTTTACGTGATCTAATAATTATAGACAATATGTTATCAAAAACATTAAGAATTCAGTAAGGTAATGTTATAAAGACATTTTCTATTTTATTTGAAGCTATTTTTTGAATCTATATTTTTAAATCAATAATCTTACGTCACACAGCAATTTGACCAACTCAACGCTAGTTCTTCCAAAAGGACACTCGTGATCGTCGGCTCTGCATGAATTTTCCAGAACCACTTTTGTGTAACTTTCAGTATGGTTCCTTGCAAAATAAACCATGCAATCCAGCGCCAGCATTCCAGGTGGAATTTCATTGAAATCCATAGCTGGATTAATATCATATTTGAATCCTAATTTCTTATAATCCCTTGCTAAAAGTCCTTGTTTTTTCGCAGTCGTGTCTCCACCTACTGTACCCTCGGTATCAAATGCTATTTTGCGTAATTCCTTGATTTTTTCATGGGCATCTTGATCTTGTGGGTCCATTTTCGTCATCATACGTTGTTCTAACAAGTTTAGTATCAGTGATTGTAAAACATATAGTTGATGCGCCATTTCCGCTCCTACCTATAAATATATAAGATTTGTATTCTCTGCAGATTGCTTGTAATTATTAAACTTTTCATACTTTACATATTAAAATGTATACAATATCGTAAATAATGTTTTTAACAATATAATATTTAGAATGGTATAATTTTACATAATTGATTCATAAGAAATGCTACAAATAAAATTAAGAAATGTAAAAATATATTGGAAAACACAATTTTTAATAGTAATAATAAAGTGTATGTAACACAACTTACTTGATTAACGGATTGAATTATGTTATTTAAAAACACATTTCTAACTTGCTTTGACTGTAATGTCGCAGCAACGGCTCTTCGTTTGGAAATATCAGCTTTTAAAAGTAACGCGTTGATTAAAGCGATTGTATTTTGTTGAATTTGGGGACTAGTACTCTGCAAATGCATCACAAGGTTCGGAAAAGTCACTTCCTTCTCTACTTGGTTATATTTGCTTGATGAATTTAGCACAATGTTTTCTAAAATACTAAGAGAGGCTTCAATCACTTTCAAATCTTGAGTTATTGATTGGTTATTCACATAGCTTGCCACTTTGTTGATGAAAGTCGATTCCAAAATATCCCAGGAGACAGTGCCATGATCCATTAATTCAACAAATGAAAGAAGAGAAAACGCTAAAGCATTCTTTAATTTTCCTCCTTCAATCTGTAAATTAAAATAATAATATTAATAAAGTGATAAATGAACAATAAACACATCGTGTAATTTGTTATTCGGTTACTGAAAGTTTTATTTACTTGTGAGATAATTAAATCCAGTCCTTTCTCCTTGATAAATTCTGACGCAAACGTAACATCGTTACTGAGAGCGCTAAGCTTTTTCAGAGCATTTAATTTTTCATCAGCAGTACCATTTTTTAATTTGGCAAGAATTTCTCCAGCAATTTTCGACGGTGAAAATTCCAAACGCAAAACACTGCCATTTTTTACTTCATTGCGGTTTTTCTCAGTTATGTAATTTTGATTGTTGTTTTCAGAGAATTTTAGGGCGTAGGACTCAGGATCAGATAAACCCCACACATTGCATAGTTCCTGGAAAAAAGATTAAGTAAAATACTCTATATTTCAGTATTGATTGTTCGTTTTGTTTTAACAAAACAAACAAATAATGAAATTGTATTATAAAGTATACCTGAATAATTCCTGCAAGAGGCTGTTTCTGATTGAATTCGGTTAACTGTGGATTTTGGTACGTCATTTCGACAGCAATCTTGACGATGTTCGAATCCCTTTGACTCGGCATCTTGAGTGTATTCGTGTCCCGTTTATCCAGCTTAACTACAGTATCGAAGACTTTTTTTCTTAAAACAAATTATCCTTCTTCAGTTCATACCAAATTCACTCCTGATTGCAACCCTAATTGAATTGAAATAATACAACATTAAAATTAATGACGAATATTTTATAAATAACCGAATTCTTATGAACAGTGCAGCATGAGAATTTTGGTAAATCACAAAAATTCAATATAAACTTGATGATCCTAAAATTAGTAATGAAGAACCCCCACTTTGCAAGTGAATATAATTCTCTCTGACACAAATTTTGTAGATTATTCAGAATATTATTGTAGTGTTTAATGTGCTGCAGAAGATTGAATATGTATATTGCCCATTGATTAAAAGTACTGATTGGTTAATAGGAATCAATTACGACACCTCCCATTCAAGCAAAAATACATTTACCTATTCAATCCTATTTAAGTATCAAAAACAATTCATTTCGAAAGAAATTTTGATAAGAATTTCATAGTTTTTAATGGATTTGAATGAGATCATTTAACAAAGGATTAATCTTTACTATTACAGTACCTTTTTATTGATAACCTGCAAACATGCATTCATAATAAATTTATTTACACTCAATTAAGATTCCTTTATTGTCGATTATAAATGGGGCTTATTCCCAGTGATTGATGAATTATAATTATCTATTCTTATTTTCAATCTCAAAATCTCTCACTTACACGTGAAACAATATGAAATATTTGTACCACTAACTAAACACAAATCATATTGTATACAATTTCAAAATAAACATGATGTAAACAATAAATTCTCAACTGAGTCAAAACAACAAGTAATTACAAACCTTTTTACTCCAAAAGATCTAACAGTAGGAAGGAAGCTCCTTTTGACAGCCTCTGATGTTTTAACAAACAAGGCAGACAAGGAGTGCTAACTTGTCATAATTGAAATCCCCCGAAACTCAATTGGTCCTTCCTGTTCGAGCGCGCAATCTCATTGGTCCATACCAACATTTTCGACTAGACGCGGATCTTGGCCCCCCCACAACGTCACGTGTTTAAATATAGGCTGAATAAAGACAGACGAAGTATTGACTGATCGCCGCTGCTGACCGCGACGGAGCATCAAGCTGTTTCTTGGCTGTGTTGATGGTTTCATACGAGTGTGGATTTATTTATAAATTCGTCGTTTAAACGACAGACGGACGTCAGCATCTGGCATGAAATCACATTGAACGATGATTTTGGCTCTTGTCGTTAATATGATGTGAGATACCGCAACAATGGCAAATCACTATGAAATTCCAAACTGGTATGTTTACAAATCATAGCGTCCCGTTAAACGATTAATTTTGATACTGGAGAACGTTGAAATTTGAGCTATTATTAGAAATAATGAGATTCTATGTCGTTTAAATGGCAATGGGTGTTTTAGAAGTACGTTTTTAGCTTCATTGTTTTATTGAGGTTATGTTTTCAGGGCTGGAAAGCCACCAGTCGGCTTACATTTGGATGTATTGAAAGGAGACAAGTTAATTCAGGTAACTAAACTTTTGTTTTGTAGTCTTTTATGGACTACCATCGATGATGACGTTTTGATGTTTCAGCTGACTTGTCAATTGCGTGATTTCATTTGAGTTAAATTAATTAGATATATGTGATTTTACATTACATTTATAAGGGACTATATTAGTTTTATAATATATGTTATATAATGAAGTATATCTTTATAAAATATATTTGATATAAAATGCAATTTTTTGTTTTTGGAGCAAAAGTAAAAGGCTAAATAATTTTATCTAAAAGAAAATTAATTTTATATGATCATAAAGTATTCATTTGTAATA
The DNA here is from genome assembly GCA_022817685.1 of Aradophagus sp. ZL-2020. Lineage (NCBI taxonomy): Eukaryota > Metazoa > Arthropoda > Insecta > Hymenoptera > Scelionidae > Aradophagus > Aradophagus sp. ZL-2020. The sequence continues at coordinate 13,479 of JABFOV010001469.1, forward strand.
ATAAACAAATTGTAAATAGTTTCAGATTGCTTATTACATTAGTGTTTCTTACATTCTTACGTTTCTGATAGTGTTTCTTTTTCAAAAGCTAAATTATTTATATTGCTACAAGATAAATACAAGATTGTTATTAAATGTGCTCAAATTTTTTCAAATATTCTAATTTCATAATAATCATATATCTAATCTATCTATATATAAAAGACAAATGTTACTTATAAATGCACAAGTGAAGTACACATATAACTTACATATTACTATTATATTACTATTACTAATTATTATTATTTATGTTACAGAAATTAATGGTGGATGAAAAAAAATGTTATTTGTTTGGTCGTAATCAGCAGCTCAATGACTTTTGCATTGATCACGCTTCATGCTCGAGAGTTCACGCAGCCTTAGTTTATCACAAACATTTGCAAAGATGTTTTTTAGTCGACCTTGGAAGTAGTGAGTATTACGTTCCATAATGTTGTATTTAAATGGTTCATATTTTCGAAAAGTTATATTTTTAAGGAATAAAAAGTGGTTTATAAATACTTGTATCTTTACTATTTTTTCAAAAATAAAGTCGTTTATCAAAGTTTCATTAACTTGAAATAGATAAAAACATTCTAGGTAATTTATACCAACAAATTTATATCAATAAATTTGAAATTATAAAAAACATCTCAAAATTGAATTTTGTTTCTCACTTTCATACAAAATTTTTGCAAAAAATTAGAAATCATCATCGAATTCTACGAGAATAATTTAAAAAGATCATTAACAACACCAAAAAATAAAAACATATATAATATCGTTAAAAGAAAAAGAAAAATTAGAGATTTTTAATTAGAGACACTGACTTTAAATTGATTTTATATATGTATGTATGTATAAAAGTCGTTCTAAACTCTCTTTACACAAAAATATAGACACAAAAATATACATTTATTTTACTTTGATTTTGATTTAAGTTTAAAATTGCATTAAAATATTGTGCATTTACTCAGCTTATATTTAAGTAGGAATCTTACACTTCTGATTTATTTCAGCTCATGGGACATACATTGGCAATTTAAGACTCGAAGCACACAAACCGACTCAGCTACCAATCGACAGCACTTTTCATTTCGGCGCTTCAACTCGTTATTATATTATTCGTGAAAGACCTCAAACAGGTTCAAGAACAATTATTGATGAGTTAGAAAAATCATCGGAAGATAATGAAGCTGGGGGTTTGTTAGGATTACCAGAAACAGAAACTGAACTGGATGTATGTAATGATATTGTGCAATTATATTGCAACATATTGCAAACATATATTGTGCAATATGTTCACATAAAATGCATTTAATTACATTTATTTGCCTTTTCAACAGAATTTGACTGAATTCAATACAGCACATAATCGACGAATATCAATGCTTGGTATAACAGATGACGATGTGCACAAACCAACAAGAAAACGTAAGAAGAAAGGGATAACTTTCAATGATGATGAAGAAGTCATCAATCCAGAGGATGTTGACCCTACTGTTGGAAGATTTCGTAATCTTATACAAACAACTGTTGTGCCTAGCAAAGTAATTATGTTTTTAATATTTATTAGTTTTCAATGTATTAGTTCATGAAAATTGAATTTAATTTAATATTCTACACATAAATGATCATATTTTTTATTGAGCAATTAATGAAATAGTATATACATTTTTTAAAATAAAAATATTTATGAAATAGTATATACATTTTTGAACTTTTCATTTCTATTTATTTTTTTCAATTATAATTAATTACACTCGAAGCTGGATATTTTTTAAAACCAGAAATCTCACATCCTGGACAAAGTGTCAAGGCGCCAGTCAGATTCATCGCTCAATGGCCACTGAACTTACTTCATTTTATGTTCTGCGTTTTTAGAGATTAAATCCTTGCCAGACATTCAGTTTATTGATTGATTTAGAACTTCATGTTCTTTTGTAAGTGACCAGATCGTGACTTTTATTGTGTCCAGGTCGTGAGATCCAGTTTTATTTCGAGGTTCAAGTGTATAGTATAGTTTATTAATGAATGTTAAAAGTTTCAATTTATATTTGTTTTTTAATTTCAACAGTAAAAATTAATTATGGATATCAAAATAATTTTTTTTCTAACAAAATTTACATTCCAGCGCATGAGAATGGAAGGTGGCCTTATAACTTTAAACGAAGAATCACACAATACTATGAAACATCTCCAGCCAACAACGACGACTCCACAACTTTACCACGATTTACCTCCGGAACAATTCAGTTCACCCAATTCTATTTCTCTGAACAATCCGTTTTCTGTAGCTCTCACATCTTTGACGTCGCGCCTTGGCTTTGCATTACCGAATCCCGCACCTGACGTTGAGATGGCGCCGAATCAAATGCAGACTGATCAAATGCAAGTGACATCAGTTGTATCTGGTTCCTCGCACATTCCAGACATTAATATGTCGACGGGTTCTTTATCTTCCTCGGACAATGCTGGTCTTGAACCCAAGAAAAAGAAATACGCCAAAGAAGCTTGGCCAGGCAAGAAACCGCTGCCAACTTTGCTTGTTTAAATGCAAAAGACCTTTATATTTCACCGTGAAGTGATGAGACAAATAAATGATACATACATTATGTATCTATTTCAATCGACTCTTTGTTGTAAAAATCTTTGAAAATCTAATTATATCAAAATTAATCTATTAAGAATTTATACATGTTTATAAACTTTACTGTTAAACATCAATATAACTGTTTATTACTCTGAATGATTGCCTTATCTTTTTAGTAAAATTTCGTATTTTTGTTTCTGATAATAAACGACAAAGAGTTGAATTGTAGAAGGAAGTTGAAGAAAAAATATGTTGGAAGAAAGGTCTATAGTATAAATATAAATATCTGTACATTTTATATTTTGAATACTGTATGAGAAACTTTTAGTTGCATATCAATTGTAGCGTGTTTATGAATGAAAATTTAAGATACTTATAATTGAAATACATATTGTCAAATTGTATTTTTGCAAATGATAATATGAAGTTAACCGGCAAATGATAATATAAAGTTAATTTGCAAATAAATTATTAAATACGTATTATTACCTGCAGTTAGTTTTTAATTATGCAAACAATGAATCTACTGAGTAGGTATTTTTTTCGCCTTTTTTTAAACTTTCAATTTTTAACTAAATAAATGATTTCATCAATGTATTGTAATATATTACTTGGTTTTTATCAATAAATCTAAAAACTACAGAAAGTTCATATTTTATTATTCCCTTCAGTGTTTAATTTGTACAGTTTTAAATAACAAAATTGATACATAAAATAAACAATTTTGTAAAATGGTACATAAAATATATTTACCGTTATATAATTTAAATGAAAATGGAGGTAATAAATATGGTCACGAAGTTGACGACACTAAAGTAACCAAATGAAAAAAAGTTCCTATATCAATAAATAATCCCTGATATAAAATCTTTTTAAAATAAGATAATTTTAAATAGTGGACTGAAATTTTAATTTATTAAAAAATACTATGAAAAATGGTCATTTATAAAAAGCATTATATTTAATGTTATAAAACACATTCAAAATTAGATTTATTAAAATAATAAAAGTAGAAGTAAAAATTATTTATGACTTTGATTTTAATTTTTTAACAAATATAGAATTTCATTTACTTTGAAATATTTCATTATATTTTATAACAAATTATTATTTTACATTATTTTACATAAACTATCTGAAAATCCATAAATTTTATCCGTTGTATTCTAACTGGAAAATTAAACATTAATCGTCGTTAATGTACATACTCTTTTATACTACATTCATTTTAGTCAAAATACGAACAAAAGAAGTATAATAAAAAAAAGTTTAAACGAGACATGTAAATGAATCAACTTAGTAAATATAATCATATTTGCATAATTATTGTAAACCTTAAAGTCATCACTGGAATATAAAATAAAAAAAAAAAAAAAAAAAAATAGAAAAATATCGGTCTCCATCACCTTTAAAAAATTAAAATACTATAGCAGCAAATGTCAATAGATCATATAAAAATAAATGTGATTTTGTGTCACTTATTGTTGCAACAGCCACGATGCGGTAAAATCTTTTATTATAATATCCTCTAACGCCAGCTTGAATTTTATAAATCGTCTTTTGAATTCTAAGCCGCAACCCTTTGACAAGCGGAAGTCGATTAAAATTTTATCATCCATATCTACAATATTTACTTTAAAAACAAGAGGTGTCTTTCTTCGATCTATAGTTGAAATAGTTATCTGTAAATTATACAAAACATAATAATTATATAATTTCAATTTTGAACACAAACTCTATCTATAAAATTTAATGTAATCTGAATTGAATATTTATATTTTTTTTAAATAATTTACTTATATATCATTCCATTATTTACATATTTTATTTATACTAGTCATAGTATATTGTAAATCATTGATTCAAAAGGCATTGTTGCAAAGAAATAATTTTATACTTACAGTATGATAGTCATTGAGCCGGTAATTGTATTTTTCATGTTCAACATGTTTTATAATCCTTTTAATAGCATCGTCATGAGATTCCCTCACAAAGAATCGAGTCATACGTTTTACCAAATTTTGCATAGGATTCTACAATAAACAAATTGATTAAAGCATTGTGCAATAATTCCTCTGATAGAACACCACACTTATTATACATATAATATATGTGATGTTCTATTGTGGTCTATAAGTTAATATAATAATTGATCTTTTTCTTCGTGATTCTGAGATTAATTAATATTCTCATTTTATTTAATTACTAACAAAAAAAACATGGAAACAAAATTACGACAAAATACCTGTGTTAATTGAGTAGACAGAGCTTGTAATTGTGAGCATAACAGCAGATCTTCAACAATGGTAGGTTGTGAAAACGAAATGCCTTGTTTTTCGTCGGAATTCATGTCATTGAAGTCCATGTCACCTCCTAACATCGCCGGTTGTGAATAACCGAACATGCCTTCATTGTGCTCGTCATTAACCATGTGGAGTTTTCTTAATTTAGCACCATCAACACGGTCGGAATACATGTCATCTATAATAGCAAATTTTTATTCATATCAATTGAAATGAACTTCTTGATACGTTAATTACATCACAATGTAACTTTTATTAAGTGCTGGGTCGTTGATTAATTTTAATATGTAGTGTTAATAGAATCTATTGACTTCAATTTTATATTCGAAGATACTTTTAATTTAAAAGAAAAATATAATTAATAGGTTATAATATAATATATATAATTAAAAACAAAGTTACTGAATATAATATAGAAATACGTACTTTTTTAAACAAAACAAAACCAATTAATAACAGTTATTTATAACAAAGACATTTTTAACTAAACTAACAGGTTAGCTATTTTCATTTTAAATAATGTTGTATATAATGTAATCAACGTATCTGTCCAGACTGTTTATATTCAGAAGAAGAAATTGAGTGGCTACTGTATTTACCAACATGACATAGTGTCGTTTATACTCACACTGTTAGGTACTGAGTAACCTAGAGCGATTAATTCTGCTTAGAGCTACTTAGTACCTGGCAGTGGAAGCATTCAAATAATTTTTAACAAATCCTGAGTATAAGAAATAAAAGAATAATTTATCAGTTACAAAAAATGTCATTCATGTTACACTTTGCTCAAGTTTTAGATATGTCATTGAAGTTTTAAAATTATTGTTTTCAGGTTTCTGATAAACATTATTAAAACAATTATTGAATTGATTTAAATTGAAGTAATAATTAAAATTAAAGTCTTACATCTGCTGTAGTTCTTTGTGAACCATTGATGACTTTTGATTTCTTGTATTCTATATCTATCAGAGGGATTATACACTAATATCTTTTTAGTATACGCAAGCGATAGATGATCAAGTTTAATCCATGGTGTCAAAGACAAATATCCTCCGTTAATCCATTCTCTAAATTCAAAACAATCTGGTGAAGCCTGGTCCCATGGTAATTCTTAAATGTGAAAAAAAATTATGTAAGCTTTGATAAATAAAAATAGTACAAAAAAAAAAAAAAAACAGACAAATTGAGTAAAGCAAAGCTTTATGAATTTGGCACACCATGATTTTATAAATTATTATAATCAATAAAAAATCTTGTAATTGAGATTTTACCTCCTGCCAACAATGCCACCAAAATAATTCCGCAGGACCAAATGTCAGCTGGCTCTGCCCAATATTTACCCAGAAGCACTTCAGGAGCAACATAAGGTAAAGTGCCACATCGAGTGTTTAATTGACGTTCTTTGTCTTTGATTCTGAAAATTGTCGCTAGACCAAAATCAGATACTTTTAAATTATCATTTTTATCTAATAGCAAGTTTTCTGGTTTAAGATCTCTGTGAGCTACTCCACGACTATGAAGGTACTCAACAGCGCTAATTAACTGTCTAAAATATTTTTGAGCATCCCTTACTGGCATTCCCATGTCTGGTTCTGAAATTTGTTTTAAGTAAATTTAATTTGCATTAATTTATTATGCTGTATGTAATTATTTTTTTGTTTAACTTGTAATTTTTGTTAATGAATATAAGTAAACAGTTATATGTATTATCATTTTTTGGATATTATGAATGTTTAAAAATATATCATTTACCAGTTAGAATTTATGAAAAAAGTTTGAAAACAAAAAAGTAAGTTTAGAAAAAATCGTGTTTACCTATTCTGTCAAATAGTTCTCCTCCAGATGCATACTCCAAAAATATATATTCCACGTTCGGTTCACTTCTTTGCCCAAAATACTGAATTATGTAAGGATTTGATAACATCCGGTGAACCGTTGTTTCTTTAATAACACTTTGTTTCGCATCTTTGTGCTTTCCTAAATCTATCATTTTCATTGCCACAGCTTCATTTGTGGCATTATTTATAACTAATTTGACTCTGCAAAAAACATACTTTTTATGTCAGTATATGTATATTGACCATTCTATTTTTTTTTATCTTTGTATTTAACGTTGGATTTTATTAAAACACAAAAGTAAAAAAAATATACCTTTATCGTAAAATATGTTCATAATATAAATAAGAAAAAATTATATATAATATAAATTCATTGTAATGAGTTACGCGAACATTCTGCAGGTAGAAAATCAAGAATTTATATCTTTCTTTTAAATGAAATATGATTTTTTAATGCAACGAAAATTGTTTACTTACTCCCCATAGGATCCTTCTCCTAGGGTCTGTGCCAACGTCCAACCTTCTACAAACTCAGTCATAATGATAATTTCAGAATCGCGATCACAGCCATTTAAGAATTATCTTTAGATTTAAATGTCCTATTGATCTAAACATGAATTCATATTAGTAAGATTTTCAACTATTGATTATAAATTGCATTAAATTATTGATAAGATTTTAAGAGATGATCCAAATGAATAGGTCTCAGTTCCATTGTTCTCCTTCATTTGGACCAACCAAGAAACATCTCTTCACATTATCACTAAGAAAATAATAAGATGAAAATAATTAAAGATATAAAATTGTTTTCAAAATTTTAGTTGGTTGTTTAACTATGATTGAAATGAGTGAGAAAGTTTATGTACACAATAAGTAAATATATATGTATTCACTTACCTAAACAAAGTGTTCTTATAACGAATCTTCAGCTAGCACCGCACGTGGGTTAGATTCAAACTCGACTGCGTACGTCACGGCCGCTTTGTTCGATTGCTTTCAACTTTTTCCCACGTACCTTGTCCCGCCGAAGCAATTTAACAATTTTAATAAAATCAATTTAAAAATACAACTTTATTACCACTTAATTTTGTACATTATATAAGCTAAAACAATATAAAAAAAAAATGTAAAGATTTTAGATTTTAAATTTTGTATTTGCCCCTCCCCCTATCTCAATCTTAAAAGTTGGGGGAAAAAAGGCAAAAATCTTTCCTAACAATGATGGTGAAGTGTTTGCAACGTACGTGAGAGAAGGATAGATGAATTAGCGTGACAATGATGAATTCTTTTGCGCGCGCAGGTATATGCGGAAAATGTTTAGTTTATCAACGGTCGGTAAAAGACCACGTGACGGCGCAGAGAAATAGTTAGCCGGGTAAAAGCAAAGGAGGGGGGGGGGCAATGTTGCCAAGTTAGAGGGTTTGTTTTAAAAATATTTTTGCAATCATAATTATTTTGCGATATCAAAAATTAGAATATTACTTTGCATTAAAAAAATTAATTGTTGCAGTTTAAACTGACTTGTTTTGTACGATTTAAATTCGAAATATCATTTCAGCAACAACTATTTGTATACAGATTTAAAAAAAAGATAAAAAAGTATTATATTACGAAGATATTTTACTGTTTTACTGTTTTTTCTTTTTTCCTACCCATTTTTTTCGTCATCACAATCGCAATATAATTTTTGAATTGTTTAAATCTAAAAAAGAAAAAAAATCCTACGCAACAACGCCATCTCGGGAGAGTATCTCAACAGCCGACAACACTGGTGGTAAACAGTCGATCGGTACGGGAGCCAGGTAATTTTCGGAAAAGACAGCTAGCGACCGATGCAATGTGAACTAACAATGAAATTGCTTTGGTTCAAAACATGTAACGGTTGAATTGAAAGAAACAGATATCGACTATCGATAATATAGGGATACGTTGACATTATACATTTGATAATTTGAATATTAATTGGTTAAAATAATGAGGATATAAAATTGTATGCAAATAATACAAAGTGAAAAATTATATATGGATAAACATATTGGCTTGCAATTTAAAAGGTTCTTGTTGAATGTACCTTGAAGAAATTTTAAAATGAAACGCTTTTATACGAAAAATAATGAATGCTATATCATTAACGACTAACATTTAAATAAGTAAGTGTTTGTTCCATTTGAAATAAACTTCAGACATCCACAACAGCAGGACCGCCAGCCTTCATAGAGTGTGGACGTATTTTAGCAGCTACCAGTTTCTGTCAATTTGAAGACCTTACATTTTTACTTGAACCGAATTTATTGAATTTCAATTCCAGTTCTGGGGCTTGACCGACTTGGAGGGTTTGTGTGAAAATATTCATATGCCGGCCGTAAGGCCAGGCATGTCGTCAAATGAGAATGAGGAAAGTATGATCTTAGACGAAGAGAATTCTTTGAATTCTCCGAACAAAGTATTAAATGACACTATAACTACTTTTGACGAAACCTCATTGGTTAATATTGATAAAATTAATGATAATTTAAATTCAAATATTTTGATACATAACAATTTAAAATCAAGTTCGCATGATATATTAACCTCTGTTTGTCCAAGAATCAATATTGACGATGATAAATTATCTGATAATAATGTTTCCTCACAGCATGATGTATTGGATTCTAAATTTATTACTGTTAGCAAAAAATCAAGATATGGTAAAAAACGTGCGAATGATACACCTACAGATTCGAAAGTTGAAGAATTTAATAAACAAATAAAAAAAACCAAATCTGATGTACCAATAACTGAAAAACTTCTACAACGCTTTAAAGCTACGGATGATGTAAATAAATTTTATCAAATTAACCATATGGGGCCTTTTGCAGTTTATTTGAATTATAACGGTCCTCGCTCAATTGATGACAAACAAATTAAAATTCACCCCTCCTTGATCGGTGAAATTTTGGAACGTAATTCCACGATTAAAGATTTCAATGTCGAAATGATTTCATTTAATAAATTCAAGGTCACAACAAACAATCGTCAGGCAGCAAACGATATTTTGATTTGTGATGAATTCTTATCTAACAACCTTAAAGCTTTTATTCCCAATAGTTGCCTTTTCAAATTGGGTGTTGTGAAAAATATGCCAGCTAAATACTCTACAGAGTTATTGAAAAAAGAAATCATTATCGAAAATATACCAATATCTGATATAATTCGGTTTCGTAGAAAAATTGTAGATAACGACGGGAAAGCAGATTATATTGACACAGACACAATTATGATAAAATTTGCTTCCAACTTTTTACCAGCTTCACTAAAATTTAAATATTGTATATATAAAATTGTCGAATATATACCAAAAGTCAAACAATGCTTCAAATGCTTCCAATTTAATCACATAGGCAAATATTGTCGTAATGCTTCTATCTGTATGAAATGTGGTAAAACAGCACATGAGGATGTAAAATTATGTACAAAAGCTAATTCTCATGAAATGACTTGTATCAATTGTGAGGGCAATCATGCAGCTTCGGATGAGATTTGTCCGGTATACAATTATAACAATAAAATTTTGCGTGACTCATATGATTTGAGAATATCAATAATCGAAGCAAAATCAAAACAAAAAAGGAAAAAGTCGTATCTTTCTGATGGTGGTGTAACTGATTACCAATTTAATAACAACTCTGATTTTCCAGGTCTTTTGGAACAGGACTCAAATCCTTTTTCCATTTTAAATCAAATAACACATGATAGGCCTTCATATTCAATTGTAACTGAAAAACCAAAAAAACAATTTACTAATAAACCTACAATAACCAATATAACTAAACCCACTAAAAAAATTAATTTTGTATATAAAAATAATAGTACAAATTTGGAATGTCGTGAATCGTTAAAAAAATTTTTAACGATTCTTCTGTTTTAGAAAGTTATGATATTTTGAAAAAAAATAATAAAAATAAAAGTTAAAAAAAAAAAAAAAAAAAAAACTAACTGATAATTAAATAAATCCTGCTTATATGTCCAACAAATTGAGAATTATGTTCTGGAATTGCCAAGGATTTATGTCAAAAAAAACTGATATCCTTGGTATTATTTATAATTATGATGTTATTGCTCTTGCTGAAACTATGTTAAATTTACAAAATATAAATGATATAAAAATTAATTCAGATTATTATTTTATTTATGATGAAAATGCTTCAAATAAATGTAATTTAATTATTATTTTTAGAAAAGATTTAAAGTTTAAAATTATAAATGATATTCCGTATTTCCATAAAAATTTAGAATCGTTAGGTATTACAATATTTACTAAATCTGGTCCAATTGATATAATAATCTCTTATAGATCTCCTAATGGTATTTTAAATCCATTGATTGTTAATAAATATTTTGACTTTTTAGATAAATGTGACAATTTGGTCTTAAATGGTGATTTTAATTTACATAATTCTTATTGGGGCTCAACTTTCGATGATAACTATAGTAATTTATTTATTCAAAAATTAGATGAATCTCAAATTGTACTTATTAATGATAATAATTTTACTCACTATCCTCATAGTGGTCAAAATCCATCGATACTTGATTTATCTTTTGTATCATCACACTTATATACATCCAGTGTATTTTCAGTATATCAGGACCTGATGGGTGGAGACCACTGTCCCATTATAACAATTATTGATACTAAAATTATATATAAAAAATTTTTTACTCATAAATTTAATTTATCAAATTTCCCTTGGAAAAAATTTTCTACCAAATTGTCGCATTTAATGTCAAATATAAATTTAGATTTAATTAATGAGAATAATTTTATGGACGTTTACTCTTTTTTGATTGATAATATAAAAGATAACATAATTAAATTGAGACAAAATAAAAATATAAACAAAAAAATAGATATTTTATTTGTTAATAAAGATTTACCTGTCTTATCTTATAAAATACCCAATCAATTTAATTCATGTA
>JABFOV010001470.1:0-25183 GCA_022817685.1 Aradophagus sp. ZL-2020
ACACGCAGCTGTCGATTATGGCAGTAATGAACCTTAATTTCACATTATCAAGTCAACATCAAAGTGAATGTAATTTAAAACTGATTTTCTTTTTCCAAATAATGCGCGCGCGCTTCACTTTCAAGACACCAACAGATATGGTATTTTTAATATTTAATACCGTTTATAAGAAAAGTTTTTACGTAATTTTTACCTTTTTGTATTTTTAAATAATAAGATTGACGAATACAATGAGTCAAGGTAATGGACGCAACGAGTTCGAAATAACGTAAAAATATAAACTCAAAACTGTGTATACAAAATTATTTAAAAAAAATTGAAATACATATAAAATATTTGTAAAAAAAAAAATATCAAGGCTTTGAAACCCTTCATATTTCCATTTTTATGAACTCTTTTTAATACTATCTAAAAATTTAGCTTTATAAAATTTCTTCCAACTTTAAATTATCTTGTCAATCAAGGAAATACTTTTGTTAAGAGTAATGTTAATTTCAAAATGACAAAAAACCTTTAAACAATACTAATAATTCAATACGTCCAGCTGCAAGTTATAATTCAACAAAACACTTATGCACAACAGTGTTTTGCCCACAAAACCTTACGTTCTTATAATTAATTTTCATTAATCACACGTAAACATATTATTCTTCGTTTAAACATTCAAGCACATTTAAACTTAAAATAAAATTGTGCTTAATTCATTCAATGGTCTTGCATAGGAAGAAAAATCGTTATTAAAATTAAAACAAACTGACATTGATTTAATTTTATCTCATTCAGCAGCATTCGTCACGACTCGTCAGAAGGGCTTTTGCTACGACGTTCGGGTGTATATTGATTGTTGTAATTTCAATATAAAATTTATGTGAAATAATGTTTCTGTTTTAGACCATATACAGCAAATGGTTCTAAGCGCCAAGTCGCGGTAGTAAGATTTGAAATTTGCGCGCTAAAGTTAGGTACACGTCAAATGTAAAGGGCAGACGAAATGCTGCTGAACAAGTTAAGCGAAATAGTAATTTAAAAATGTCAGAAGAAAACGGTCAATTCATGAGAAGTTTATCTTAAATTGCTGAATCTATAGTAGGTGTTTGTTGGATCAACAATAAATGACCATTGATTAAAAACAGAACGCTGGCCAACATTTAATAAATTGTAATATCAAAGACGGTTTTTTTTCCTGTGCCACATTACTTGTAATTCATTTTGGAACAATATTGTGCATTTACTGGTATCTTTCTGATACAAAAATCATCTGAAATGTCAAAAAATACCGTGAAACTTATACAATAACAAAATCAGTTTGTAACAAAGATAAATTCTCCAAACGCTTAAAAAAGCGAAGACTTTTGTGGTTTTTATTCGTTAAAGTAGGCGAATCGAAGCGTAAGTTTTTAATTGCGCCAAAATACTTTGTTGTCAAGAAATGATTTTGAAATTATTTCGCGCTCAAAAAGCTCTCGTAGCCAACCGACGAGAGTTTTCGTGAATACAACGCCCTAAACCAGTATAAATCGATTTCGCGATGATGGCATTAAATGTATAGCGTAAAAAAAAGCGAACGCGTTCAAAATGAATCTTCGGCTTCGTCGGCGTCGAATAGGGGCAACTTTTCGTAGCCGTTAGTGTTTGACAAGCTGGGCTTAAACTGCTAAAGCGCTATACTCCTGACCTCGTTTTCATTATCAATGTCTTGAAGGGGCGTCGGTGTCATCCCCCCCATTAGTCCTTCGTCCTCGTCTTGGTTCTCCTGCTGATCCACGCAATATCGACACCGCATCTTCGCGTCGTCCCCCACTTGTACCGACCGCGTAATTATCACCAGGGTTATAAAACTCACGATGAACAACACCGACGGCACTATTACGGCTATCAATAACTCCCTGCGGGTTTTTTTCAGGTCGAATCGCGCCACCACGAGAAACGAGTCGTTCTGAAATTTATCGATCACTCATTAAATACGTTCTAATAGTTGAAATTGCAATCTGAGAAAAGCGAATGGTAAAAGTTACCACTAAATAGTAAAAAAAAAAAAGTAATTTTTAAGTATGCTATTCAGGAAGTAAAACCGATTCCTTCGATTTAATAGTGACTTTTACAATTTACTTCTCACAGCACAGTAAAAGTTGTTATTTAAATGGTAAGGTGACCATTTTTGATAACTATTTTTCCAACAATGGGGCTAAGAACGGTACTGAAATCTTATTTCCGTTTATGTTTTTGGCAGGGTAAAGATATGAAAGAATCTCGAACATACACTGGGAAAAAAGTTGACAGCATTCAGTAGTTTCAACTGAATTTTCAGTACAAATTACTACTGAAGTTTTCAGTTGAAACAACTGAAAATGAGAGCTTCGTTTTAAATGAATATTCAGTAAATCTAACTGAAAATTCAGTAACTTCAACTGAATAAGGTTACAACTAAAATTTTTGGTAGTTTCAACTGAACAGATTTTTCTCAGAACAGTTTCAAAAATGTTGATTGAACAGTATAGTGAAAACAACTCATCTAAAGTTTTGTCCATCTCCTATTGTACAGTTCAGTAAAAATCTTGTAAACTTTTATCTCCGTGCATTGCTTTAAAAACTCAAAGACATTTGCTGGCAATGTTTACTTAGAATAAAAAGACTGTTTTTCTTAGCCTAATTGACCGATTTCAGCTTCATTTTTTTCTTAGTATATGAAATCATACTAAAATTACAGTGTTATGTTTGTAATTCTTGGATAATTACTCCGTTCATTTCTAACAAGTGTGTCAACGAATCCCTTTTCATTGGAAGTTAGCGACGATCTAATATACAATCGAAGACTTGATACATTTATACGTGGCAATTGTTCGAAACTTTTGAAAACTTGTATTAAACTAGAAATGTTACGAAACTTTGACAGGTTAAAAATTACATACATAAGAGTAGAGAGAAATTTAAATTTAAACTTGTATATTTAAACGAAAAACTTAGCCGTTTATGTCATATATATGCTTATGTCATACATATACTTATTTTATAACTTGTGATTATTAATATTTTATTCAAACATTACATTTATTTTCATTAAAGAAAGTTAAAATCCCTTTAGTTTGTTAAAATTTAATGTAATAATATAATAATAATAAAATAGTTTAGTTTGAATTCAAAAGCAACATTTGAAATTTAATCCATTCCTTAATTAATATGCTTATTTAAGGAAATGTTCATAAAATTTTTTAGTTTTATTTATTTATTATTTATGTAAAGAAAGTTCTAAACGTTTTTTTATAAACGAATTCGACGATCAACGAATATCAACGAAACAAAAAGCACAAAATATAATTTGGTTTCCATTTTTTTGTATCATTATTGTACAAAAATTACAGGAAACTGTAAAAATAAGTGAAATATAATTATTCAAATGATTGTGCAATTTTTCCGTTGATTGTACAGAAATTGATAACAAATTTCACTCAAAATTTTTGTAAATTCGGATTCGTTAATGAAAAAAAAAGTTTGGAATTTCCTTTACGTTATTATCTACCGTTCAGTAGATATTACCGGACTAATATATTATGAATGGTAATCGATTCTACTCTGCTAGAACAGGTTCAATAACTTCGGAAGAAATGTGTTTCACGGAATATGTAGATATATTTCTAACAATATATTCTTCTTTATCACGTACTGAATTATAAATTATCAACATTTTGAAAAGTAAAATTAATTTTTAAGTATTTGTTTTTTTTAGATTAGTTCTATTACATTTAATTTACAACTTGGAATGACTTCAAACTACCAACTATAATTGTAAATTTTAAAAAAATAACCTATGTTGCGTCAATATTAAAACGAAATTTTATTAGTTAATTTAATTAATACAAAAGAACTATCATTTGTAATTTCAAAACTTGTTTCATTAATTATAATGTTATATGTACTTTACCTCATTCAGTGGGAAAAATTAGCATTTTTCCTACTGACTTCGTCACTCGTGTAAAAAATCAGCACTTCTCCCGTTCTTACAGTAAAATATCGTACTTTACATGCGAAGAATATGTAATCAAACGAATTAGAAGAGATATAAAAGACATAATAAGAATTTTATAAAAAAAGTATATCAAAATATGCTCATTAATCCTGTTTCCTTTTTTATTTTTGTACCTTGGAAATACAACTTCACGGTAAATACTTTAACTTGTATATTAAAGCACAAAACTTACTTTGTTGTAATAACATGGATATCTGCTCTGAGATGTCTGATTGTCGCCATCGTGTCCATGGGTGATCAAAAATTCACGACACTCGCCCCTCAAAGTGTTGACGCACCCTTCTAAGTTAATATACAGACGCGAGTTGTTATAAATCGTGAGCGTCCGTTGATTCGGCACGTAAGCATGCGTAGAATCCACCGGTCGTTCTAAGCTCTTCTCGTAAAGATCCAGGAACGTCGTAAAGTTGACTTCTGGCTGAGGAATTGTGGCCATTGTTAACAACGTGCCGTTCACGCAATCCTCCGTCCTGCATTGACAAATACAGCACATTATTTTAATTAATTTTTCTTATTTGGAAAATTAATTCAACACCTGGACTATACAAAAGTATGAACCCTACGAATATTTTTACGTTTTCACACTTTTTTTTTGTATACATCATTCTGTCAAACAACAAATAAAGCTTTTACAGTACTCGATTGTGAAAGGAATTCTTCAAGATATAATGATATTTATATTTATGCTTTGTAAGCATTTTCTCTTACTTTACCCCTGCAGTGGAAACATTTTCAGAGGATCCGCGTGGAAATAAGATGACGTATGGGAAAAAGTTGATGTTATACGTTATCAAGACAAATTCAAATTATATGGATTATAGACAAATTCTGGTGTAATCTAAAATTCGTCCATATTTCAATGTCTAGACCATGCTGTTGTTTTCGTATGTGATCTAGATATTGAAGTATGGTTGAACTTTGGATCATATCTAGCACTTGGTCATGATTTAAATCATATTTAAATCATCAATTGAAAAAGTAGTTA
This sequence comes from Aradophagus sp. ZL-2020, assembly GCA_022817685.1. NCBI lineage: Eukaryota > Metazoa > Arthropoda > Insecta > Hymenoptera > Scelionidae > Aradophagus > Aradophagus sp. ZL-2020. Next base: position 5,010 of record JABFOV010001470.1, read on the forward strand.
GAATCAACTGATAACATTTTTCAAAACATGTTTCATTAACTCCCAATTTCCGTCAAAAGTTTATAACTGATTTTTGTAATACTTTTGTTATCTCTTTTCCGTTGTTTTCTTTCTTTTTTTATTACTATATCAATATTTGTTTTATTTCATTATTGCGAATGCTCCAGGCACTTTCCATTGTATCAAAACTTTATGGTATTTCATAACGAACTTTTTATTCTATTCCAGCAAACAAAAAATCAAATTTTTCCTTTTCTATTTTATCAGTAGGCAATAGAGAATCCGCAGAAAAGCAAAGCTTGCATTATCCGAATTCGTTTGATCGCATTAATCGTAATGTCAGATCGGCCACGCATACTTACGTAACGATGACCAATCCCTTTTTCGTATCGATTTCTACTGTTCTTTTTCCGGCGCAAAGCATTTTCGCATTGTTCTTGACAAATATCCGGAGATAATCAAAGACGATAGAATATAACCAGGTCGACACGCAAGCCGGCTTTCCTCGGGACGCGATATAACTCATCGATTCAAATAACGACCTTCCAAGATATTGGATTTTGTCACGATTTCGCGGAGATTGTAATGCTCTACGTTTATTCAGCGCTGATTGACGTCCTGCTACTCGAGTGAACGCACTTTTACATTTCTCTTTAACAATAGCTATTAACGTCATCACCTGCACTCTATTAACTTTTTAAAATCAACAATTGATAATTAAATAATGATAACTAATTTTTACTGCAACTCTTTATAACAGTTATTGATAAACAACTTTCATAAGATAAAATGCATCAAATAATCTAGAAATAATCTACTTTTACTTTGTTGAAATCGTTGAAATTCATAATAATATAATAATACTTAAATCGTTTTATAATTGCTATAAATTTGCCATAAATTCGAAATTTATGGCAAATTAATTAAAACGATTTATAATGCTAACGATTATTCTTAATTTGCCACACAACTTTATTAACTACTTAACTAATTTTGTCCGTCAACAATTGCAGTTACGTAGTTAACAACACTACAATTCTATTTATGGTTTCAGTTCGTTGCTCTAAAATCATTGAACTATTGACATTGATTAAGTGAAGTTATATTTTGTTCGTAATTCAAGGAAGAAGAATAATTGAATAAAAAGCGGTGAAACTTGAGAAAAGCTTTTTAAAATAGATTGCAGAAAATATTTTAAATGAACTTTACATTTGCTTCTTATTTTAAGTGACACTTGTCTATATGCTACACGTTAACATCACTTAAATCAATATTTTTCACATCTCACGATAGCTTAATAAATTCTCCAATTTTTTAAACACGAATATGTACATTACTTAATGTCATGTTAATTTTATTTTAGTACGTCAAAATTATAACATTTATGACAAAGTGTATGCAACAAAGTTGCACTAAATATCTCAGTGCGAACATACAGTATATCACAGGTTTTACAATATACTTCTAAATTTTTGACTTATTTATAGCTTCTAGAGTATACTTAAGATTTTACAAACTGGGTTTTTTTGCGTATAAAATAGAAGAATATTGTACTTGTAATCAATAATAATATATATCGATCAATAATTATTTTGGGATTACTATTTTTTATAGCAGAGAATTATTAAAACATACAAAGTTGAAAATATTTCAATATACAAATTTCTTCAACTGTCAGTTTTAAAAAAGTGTACAATTCGAATGAAAAACTTCAGCTTCAATAAACTTCATTTCAATGTAGACCACGATTTATTTCTTCATTCTTATTTTTGTGATGACGTCAGAAATGAGAGACAATATCGATGAATCGTGTCAAATTATATAATACCAGCAAAAACTGAGCACTGGTTGAGATATCGAAATTTCCCGCACAGTCTCTATTAGCTTAACGTCGATCATATTGTATTTAACAGTGACATATTTTTATTTTGACACTATCTGTATTTTGTTTATTTCAAATTTTCATTTAAACTATATTTCAGAATTCCCTTCAATTGCCGAGTCATTTTGTTAAGAGTTTAAATTTGTAATCATATAAAATTAGGAATTATCCATTTAATTCACTATCACAAGTTAGCCTTTTCTCAGTACTGAATAAAACAGTCGACGAAGTTGGTTTTCAAATAAAACTATTTTATTCATCACGTACCCACTTCTTTTAATATTAATATTTTCCCATTAAAATAAATAAATCTTTCAATAAATCACTCATACTTATAAGTACGAATAATTATCATAAACTAGTTTTTAAACCACATTATCAAATTCGATAAACAAGAAACTTGTTTTATAAGATAAAAAAAAAGATACGAAATTCTATTGAAAATGAAATTTTAAATGAACTCAATACAATACATAACATAAAACTATGTAATTTTTTAAAAAAAACAATGTACTACTGTCAACCTGCACACGTCTCGCTCTTTTTAATATTTCGCAAGCTGGTAAAAAATAGGTCAACAGAAAATGAATAGCACCTCATTTACCTAATATAATTGCCATCTCGATTAACAGCGAAACAGCTGGCTATAATGGCATCACTTTTATTGCTCCATACTTGTAGCGGATTCTCCAGCTTCATGCCGGGCAAATTGCCGTTGGCTTTATTAAGCACCATCGCACGCGAGCACGTACCGGTGATGACATTATCTGCCTGCATCAGGTAAACGTTAATCTTCGACGTAGTTATTTTAGGGCAGTAGCGGTCGCAGCTAAAAGGTTTTTTTATTTTCGTGCAACGAGTGTTTTCGCATTCAAAGAATCCGTTCAGCTTCATATTGTCCTTTTCGGTATCGAGCACTATGCCGTCGGCTTTGTGGTGGCAGAGCATTAATTCGCTCATGTTCGAACAGTGGCCTAAACTGCAGTTGAACACACCATGAAGTGCGCTACATTCGCTTCCGTTGTTGCAATTATAACGCTTCAGTGCTCCCATGTCTATCTGCAATTTGTGAATTCATTGAATTGATGGAATTATAACAAGCTTCGTCTATCCGAAAAGCGGACAATAATGAGTAATACCTTATTGAGACCAATAATTTTATGCAGAAAAAAGTTAAAAATAATTATTCCAAGTACAATAGAAATGACATAAATTAGGTTGGTAATTTGCTTGCATGATGCGTATGAGTTTGTTCTTTGAATATAATGGACCAATTAAAAATTACTAACTTTGGATTGATTAATTAATTTTAATTAATAAATAAAAATTAAAATTTAGACCCACTAATAATGCACGTTTGAATTGTTTATTTGTCAACGAATTTAAAGTTAAAGTTAAAAAAATTTTGAGAAACATTAGTCATTACTTTTCCATTTTTTTTTTTTTTTTTTTAATACAAGTTTGTTTCAAGTTTGAATTAGTTTGAAAATTTTCAAAAACTTCATTCACACCTGCCAATGAAGTTAGTCCAAATTTAAAACGTAGTGATTTTATCAGCTGATTTTTTTTTTTAATTTTTTGAATCAGATTTCTTTTTTAATTTTATCACACCGAGTACTTTTATGGTATATTTTACTATTTCCTTTTTTTTTTGCATTAAACTAAAACATATTGAAAAATATTAGAATATTTATGAACAGACAAAATCAATGATTACCTGCGGACACGCTATTGAGGTAACATTGATACAGTTTTCAAAAATCATATCCGTTCCATTTCGGCGCACGGTAGCGTGAATTTGAGGACAAAAGCCCGTGGTCTTCGTTAAACACCATTCGCCGCAACTTGCCCAAGAACAATAATTTACTAAGGTGGTATTAACTGTCTGACACATGACTGGATCAGGCTCTATTCCTGCGTGGAACGCTCTAAAATCATTTGATAGGTTACTCGATTTAATACAAATTTACAAATATTCCCAGGTAGCTTTTAATAAATGATTTTTCGTAACAATACATTGAATCTCTCATTACATTTAGTATCTTAATTGAAACTATGTTACTTTCCGACTCCGCGCGAAAAAAGTAATTGCCAGCTGGTCTGGCATTAGTACGGCATGCGTCTGGCTCGTTATTACGATCCAGATTTTTGCCAGATTAATGCTAGACTAGCTGGCAATACTTTTTTTCCACTCGAGATACTTTAAATTCTAAGAATCTCACTGATTCAATTCAACAGTGATTTTCTTTTTATATTTAAAAAGTCTCGTTTTATTACAAATGGTGTCAGTAATCACAATATTTCTTTCCCTTTTAGCATTCAGGTGAATTCATGTACGTTTTTATTGCCACATAAGTTATAAGTGTTCGTCTTTTTACTCCCATGTACATTATCCGTCATTTAATATCCATTACTCAAAAAATAAGTGTTAAAAAGCAGTATTACGTTTGCAACAGATAGTTCGTAATAGCGTGATTTACCTGTGAGATGGCATGTAGATTGCAACTGTTAGATAAACCAAAGCCACACAGCTAATTACGATAGTGAACTGACATAGGCAAATACTTCCGCAAATTCTGCGATCTTGTTCTGGTATCAGGCGTTGCTTATATTTGCGACCCATAACGAATCACAACAGCTTCTGTTAGGACTGTTAGTAGAATCGATAAATGCAGATTTAATAAGGAATTCGAAATGTGATTGCTTTCGGAACAGTGTACCTTAGGAGATTGGATGAATTTCAAATTCTCAAGTTATTCCTACAGCGAGTAGCAAAATTGTTCAAACTTTTAAAAAAGAATGATAGGCTAATAAATAAAAAGCTTGGAATAATGTTTACAATCTAGAGCCACCCTAAAAGCGAAAAAAAAGTTGTTAAAAAGGTATGTTTGGTGGAGTAAAATTGATTAATATTTGAAAAATGATGTTCTTGGCTTGACTGTTTGCTCATTTCATATTAACGTTAATTAGCTAGATATCGGTAGAACCGCATCCAAACCCGATAAAATTCACTATTTTGCCGCACCTTTACTTTCTGTTCTGACGATTAAATTACGTTAATGTAAAAGCAACTGAGGGCGCATTTAAGTTTATTAAGTGTAGTGATACATTAGGCTTCTCACATACATTTTATATATGAAAAATATCATAGTGATATATGCTAATAATAATATACTTATCAGATAAAATCGTTGTGTACACTGTGGATTGTTTACGTGACGAATCAGGTCTTAATTTAAAAAAGGAAACTGCTCAATCAACAAGTGCATTCAATATTCACGTTTATTCGACTTTAAAGTATATATTTAAAATAAATCGTGAATTTTAAATAACAATGAATATGTTAAATAAAAAATTATTGTAAAGAAAACACCTCAAAAATAAAAAAAAAAAAAAGTAAGAAATAATTGTCTGCAACAAAAGTCGGCTAAAACGAAGCCAGTTTCTCAGATCTTGTTAAAAACAAATTCAATTAAGCTGATATAGTTTTACATGAATTCACTCTATATAAATTGAGCTACACAAACAGTCAAGAAAGTGAATCACGAAAGTGAAAAAATATTTTTCAAAAAATATTCTAATTATGTTTAATGTTTTTCGAAAAAAGCTTCCTCAACATCATAATGTAAATATAATTTGTTACATCCAGAATAAGTGTTAGAATATTTTGCAAAGGAAAAAACTTACTAAAAAATTACACTTGAATAAAAGAGAAGTGATCTCCAGTCTTTTACGACATCGCACAAATACATCGACTAAAAGATTTGTCCCCTTTTTATGAGGTAAAAGTAATGCGGGACAATAAGTTTTCCCAAAGCCTTGAAACGATAATAAGAAAAAATGTTTTCATAGCCATTTCCATAAAATAAGAGTCAGAAAAAAGAAAAATTCCTCTACATTCTAATATCAAGAAACATATAAAAAAAGTAATATTCATATTGACTAAACATTACAATATCTCTTTTCTACAACACTTCTAATTCGTCTAGCTATTTGATCGAACAACTTAATAAATTTCAAATAATGACTGAACAACAACATTTTGCTAAAATGTTCGTTTGTAAACAAACAATCCACAGGTAACATTAAACACCCGATAGAAACCACAGTGCACATATACCGTAAGCTGAAATCCGACTGAACTTGAATGGCACGCCTCAAAACTTTTACCATTTGAATTAAAAAGCAACGAGGAGTCCGAAGTATTAAAACAAATTACGAACCATTAGCGAGTTAATGACTGAAATCTGTGCGAAATATTTCGAGTCTGACGAAAGTCGGTGGCGATCACTTCAAATGTCGACGAAAACATTCACATTTGAAGTGACAGCATGGCTCCCAAGCCATTTCGTCATTAAGTGTCTGACATTGCGAATTTGTGTTCCGCCGTCGCGACGAGCTTCGCGGGACACTAGCTGCGGCTGTCAACTGTTTGAAAAGTCCAACTTCCGTCGCGTATATACGCGTTGTCACGTAAAGCAAGAGCTCCCATCGCGCTCCGAGCTTGCGCCCTGCGTCCGTTTCACGGGGGCTTGACTCCGAAGTACGCACGGCGGCACGCCATTCGAAACGGTGGAGCCTCGTACGCGGTTCAAAAGGTCAAACCTCTAGCTTCGGGTTACGCTCTCTGGATAGCGTATTTCCTTTTTGCAGCCTGCCTTTTACTGACCGTCAGCTAATGGACAACAGGGCGTAATCAAGTGAAATCTTACACCATGGTCGTGTTCAGCCTTCGAGTACTGAAATGCTAATTGAAACTTGGGTTTTAATTTCGAAAATTATTTAATTTGAAGGAAGGGGAGGCTACAGGAAACGAGCTTGCGTTGTCAGTGTTCCATTAAGAAATGTAATTTATAAACGTAAGAAAAATTGGATGCGTAATTGTAGAAGTTAAATAAATGTTTTTGGACGCGAATTTTAAATTGCAATTCATGAGATTGAAGATTGTATTAGGATTCTATTATATATTGTCGGGAAAGAAAATTGTTTGGAACAGTTATAGATTATAACTTATGAAGAATCTCATTTCTCATTTTTTTTACACCTATGTTTCATATGGTGAAAAAAAGATAGAGTTACGATATTTTTGCGATTTTGCATACAAATAAAAAAAAAATCTCAATGTCATCTACTGGTGTTTTTAATTTATACGCCAGTATCCAAAATTAAGACACAAACGTCTTAATCAATATTCTTATTTAATATTTATGATAATATTTGACTTTTAATGAATATTTTGAGAATTACATTGATTACTTAATAGTTTTATACTACAATCAAAATTGCAAATGAATGTGGTAATGACTTTAAAAATAGCATTTCAATTCGTCTTCTTTTCATCAATCTACAGGTGGTTCATTTACATTTAAAATGGAAACATTACATATCTATCTCATTAAACAATTTAAATTTTTGATATTTAAAGGGGAAAGATTTCTCAAATTAAAACAGAAATAAAGAAAAAATGCTGTAAATTATGTAATTTGAAATGAAAAAATAATTTTTATAACAGAAAAATCATCTATATTTCAAACAAAACTATACATAATTTTTATTTACAATCATTGCAAAGAGGGCAGGATACGAGACATCAATGGACGTATATACAGTTTTTGAGGAGAACAAGTTTGTATGTACATATAGCGGCAGAATAGTTAGGTCAGCGTCAAAAAATTGTAATCGTTTTATTTTGAAGTAAATCAAATAACTATAATAAAAATACACAGTAAAGAAACGTCAAGTACGTAGATAAAAAGTCTCTTCAAATATGATAAACGTCGCGATTGAAAAGTTTCACTGACGATGTCCTTTTTTCACTAAAGTCCGAGTTAGCAGATAAAGGAAGCTTTAAATTTTTTTTTTTTTTTTTTCGATTTAAAGTATTTTATTGGAGGGGATCAAATCTTGCGAGTAGAAGAATAAGTATATAGCGTTACACTGAAGCAAATGAAATTCAGATTGTTTCGAAAGATCGAAAATTCATTTCTTGGCACTACAATCGTATAGAGCAGAGAGCGAAGTCTTATAAGACGATAGATTGTCAAAGTAGTATTTAATAGAAATAATTGAAATCGTCAGTTATTGATATTAAGTCGATTGATGCACTGACGCGTCCCTGAAATAAACGTCTCACTGACTTTGAATCATTCTTGTTTTTTACTGTTTTACAAATAAAATCAAGATCATGTGCCAATATTCCAGATGTGAATTTCCCCGATTTAAATTTTTAATGCACAGAACTTTCTTGTGCATTGCGTACAATTCCAAGAAGAAATTTACATTTTTTGACAAATTTATAATTTTGTTCGCCAGTTGAAATATTTTGCGCATAAAAACGTGACGATTATTCAAAGATCAATGCGCAGTATTTACACTGAAAGATTACTTATGTACATTTCAAAAACACAGCAATCATCGAGGTTAAGGTTCAAGTACATCATTAGTACATAAAAATGCTCAACCAATTCTCGGTTCTTATCGTTTAAAAATGCATTACGGCGTAGTAATTCAAAAATCGAACCCAGCGTTCTGTAAAAATATGAAAATGTTTAGACGAATCGTTATTGAGAGCATACGTAGCTTTATAGTCAATAAAAACTTATTCTATTCCTAACTGGATACATTTTTATTAAGTGTTATATTATTATGTAGTACGAACGATTTTTCTTTTGTTCTGAAACCAAGGCACGTATTTGTTTTAAACGATTAATCATTGCTCGATAAATGCAAAGCACGTCGCAACAATCGGCCGATGTATTGAACAAAGAAAGATAAACATCGATTCACCGATCTACGATGACGCGATTCGGAAAACTTAATCATCAGTTTTAACATTGTGGATATGAATGCTTTGCAAGCTATAAATGATTACTAATACATGATAAGTATTGATATATGCTACACGTACTTACAAAATTTACAAAACTGTCAGATTATAAGATCCTTACACAAGTTTTCGCACATGCACACAAGTGCGTGAATGTACAAAGCAATGCAGTTGTGACTTGGATGTTGACACAAGTTGCACCGTTTGAGCAAATATTTAAACATATGATATTGCTGCTATAAATCAACCTACTGTCTACTTTACAATCAGTGCGACTGACTGTGTAAGGGATCCTCAGATCAGTGATACATGAACTGAAAAAAAAATCTGGAAGTGGATGCAAGTTATTCGGAGAAAGCAACTTGTGTCATTTTGAGTCAAAAAGAGAAATACTATCAAAGAAGAATGTGTGCTGATGCAAGCTTTGATGGGAATGAGTGCCAGAATATCAAATCTGCGTTCGGAGAGACTTTTCGAAAACAGAAGCTCGTTTACATATGAATCGCAGACTTTGAAATTAAGGCCGAGTTAGGATTCACAACCATTCTAGATGTACCGGGGTGCTGTGAGACTTTCGTACTTTCCAATGATTTTCGCAATCGAGTTTTGGAAAACGTCGAACAAACTAATTCTATTGTGTCGTCTCTAAAATTATAACATTTAAAATGTAATTTCAACTGGTTAATCTACAAAAATGCATCGTAAATAAATTTTCTAATGTCGGTACTTTTTCGTTTGTAATAATTGATTTGTGTCGGACTAAAACATTAGCGGATATAGTACTTCTAAAATAAACCAGGAACAACACGAAAATCGTTTGAAAGCATTTCCAGCCGCATTTTTGCGTCCCCATGATAAACGAACTTAAATGATTATACCTACAATAAAGTGGCGCCCTGTAAGCAACCGCGACTGTCGATGCGCTCGCGTATAAAACTCGTAACAACTTTATATTAAAGTCGATTATATTTATATATCTGTATAAGATAACAGACAAATACTTATATTATCTTATTGCTACACCTATCGTTATGCAACACCGTCAAAAGTGCTTTGGCGTCGCGTGCGTTGAATTGAACTTCATTGATTTCTGACCAAACCATTTAACAGATATATATTTTTAAAACCATCTGACTTTAATCCTCGTACAACAGAATTCACTCGAATTTTGATATTAAAGTCAGATTAGACTTTCAGTCATTGCGTTCAAACTTCAAATTCAAAGCGATACATTATCATTCATTGTCCAACAAAGGCTCTTTTCATTCTTATTATTTTTGATCAATCATTAGTTAGGATATACAATTTCTGAATTAAGCGAGACTAGCTTTCTTTGCAATAACAACATTTTATTACTAAATTACCCATTTATTCCGAAAACTTGCCGAATCTTTAACTTTTCAAACAATAGTGATCAAGCGCGTTTTTTAAGACGCGAAATACTGGTTATTGATTGAGTCCATGCAAATCAGTTCATTTTCAAACTTACTATATGCTTAATATAACATTAAAAAGCTCCCATTTTCGTGTAATATTGTCTTTCGAAAGAACGTCCCGGTGACGTCAAGCAGTGGGCAATATTTATATTTGCAGTTGTTCAGTTCGAATTTCGTGCTGCATTTGCATAAATAGTGAGGAATGGAGAAAATCAGCGCGCGCTTGATTGATCCAAATCTGGCGTATTCGTTTAATTACAACGGGAATAAATTATCAGGAATAATAATTGATGCTGATCGTTACAATTAATAAACGAAGTCATTTGGCCAAGCACCTTTTTGTTGCAATTCTACTGCAAATTGCATGGAAGTAATACGATTTTCAAAATATGTGTTGGTTTCTTCAACAGTGTCAACGCTCGTTTGGTGTCTTCTAACAAATTTTAAGGCAAACGCCGGTTTTACAGCCGACGATTGAGCTTCCTTTGGCGTCACTCCCTCGCAAGGGGGTGCGCCCTTGGCAGCAGTCAGTATTCCTCTTCATCTTCCTCAAATTCGTCTTCTTCCAAAATACTGAAAAACAAAACTAATTCAGTTATCAAAATAATTTCGTAGTAATTACTTTACAGGCTAGTATGAATATCAGATCTCTTCTTTTTCTAGCTCATATAGAAAACTGAAAATCCAAAGATGGTTTATACAAGGAAAAAATGTTGCTTCACGGGAAAAAGCATACAGCTTTCAAATATTTCAGATTCATACAACTTTCGCGCGGATTTCTGCACAGAATGTTGGAATACTAATTTAACGAAAAATGAAGGATGAAAAAAATTGATGACAAGAACAATAAGTACTTCTAGCCTCAGGGACATTGTATGCATACACGTTACTTACTCTTCCTTTCTGTCGTATTTGTCAATAAGACTTCTGTTTGATCCACCGCAAGACTTGTTAATAGGTGGACAATACCAATAGCACAATACTCCAAGAGATACACTGAACAACAGTGTCGGCACTGCCAACGCCAGAACTAAATACTTTAAATTATCGTCCCACGAATACCTGTAATTTATATATATGTTTATATAATATATATATATTTATATTTATATAATTTATATATATATTTATATATATTTATATAATTTATATATATATTTATATAATAATTACACCAGTTATTAGTTGTTGAATTTTATAGCGTAACAGTTTAGACAGTTATATCAATTGTAATACCTCGCCACCACTGTCTCTGGATTAGTCCTGCTGTAATAACAAGGGAACACCTTTCCAACATTTCGTATGCCAAACTTTTTTGCGAATTCTGAACAATTAACTCGTGGCGGATAACCGCAACCTTCCGTATTAATGAAAAACTTCGTTTTAGTTACATCCCATGGTATTGATCCCCGAGGTTTAGAAATAAATTCATCATAAGTTAATCTTGAATAATTAACTTTGATTTGATGACATCGAAGAGCCGCACTCGTACAACCTGAAATGTTGTTAATTTTATCGTGAATTTGGTGAATGAAACCATACATCACAGACGGTCAAATTAAATTTCTGTACAATTATACACAGAATTAATTACTGTAGATACGAATCATAATGTTCCTTTAGTTTCTCAAAAGATTAATTTATTTAGTATCTTTATTACTTTAGTAATATTATTATTACTTTATCTGACAGAAATATCAGTAAGTTTAGGTCACATTAATATCTGTCTAGCTTTCATTACTTACATCATATCAACGCGGTTGAAATTTGCCATTTTATGTATTCTATCAGTGTTGAGCAAATATTGATATTCAGAATATTGTTGCACGCAAAATTAAAAGCAGAAAGTAAACTTAATTTGACACATTAATCAAATATTTACTTCAAAACAATTTTTTGAATAAAAAGATGTTAATGTTCGAGTAGCAAGGTACTGGAAAAATGGTAATAATAATCTTGAATCACACACACCTTCTTTACAACTAGTCCAAGAACAATTTTTAAGTCCTTCCGCATAAACATGTTCCGTGGTGACACAGGCAACAGGTTGCGGTGTGTAATCGGACAGAATGGTGGAAATGGCTGGTTCGACGACAAACGGTATGAGAAATAGAAAACCGAAGACGGCGAGGATCGCGGTGGTGCCCAGGCAGAGCGACGTGTAAAACTTGGCCTTTTCGACCAACGTCTGCACTTCGACAGCGGGAAGTATCCCGCCGACGATGCTTGACTTGGTGTCCTCCTCCTGGGCACCCATGATCACCGTCGATTCGTCAGAATCAATGATTGCCGCTCGCGAGCCTTTTCGGGCTCGAACTTTGAATGCCGTTTTGGCCAGTTCTAATGCTCATTCACCGGCTAGAAAAAGCCCCTAAACAACCATGGCCGATGATTCGTCACAATGATCCATATTCTAATTAATTGCGAAGACTGTAGTCAACAAGTTGGGCAAAAAAATTTATACGTCTCCTTTCAGTGCGAAGCGCTTTTTAAGAAATATCATTCCTCGGACTTAGTATTTGGCCACCGCAACGGTGAACAATTTATTGTTTCGTTTTCTGTCTATCCAAGCATTAGTTCTGCTTTTAATACGCGTCAACGTAGTGTAACTCCTTTTTATTTTCGGTTTTGGCTCTTCAATTTTAGTCACAGTAACAAATTTGACACAGCGGCTAGATTTAGTAAAATTTCTTCTGTAACTGATCTGTTTCGAACCGCTATTATACAGAAATTCGTTTTCCTCATCCTCAGATTCTGTCTTTGTTACGTCAAATGTACATGCGAACGTTTTTGAAACGTACGGATAGAGCAAGTTGTAATTTCTTGCTTTGAATGTATGTATCAACGAGACAATAATTGTAACCACGCGTTCCCCCCCTCCTCACACTTTAGTAGTGCCCACGTAGGGAGAATATCGACTGCCGAGCCGGACTCTCCTCCAGGAGGGGAATGCCTGCAAAACAAAACAGCTTTCTTTAGCGCAAGGTGATAATGTTCGATAATGTTCAGGAATGTCGACTCTACAATTTACTCATTTCTAATTCAAAAATTTCGTGGCCGCAAGGAAAAACCAGTTTTTATCGAACTCTACCCCTTTTTCTATTATATTTTCACTCTATCAGACCAAAATTGCAAAAATGCATACATTTGCTAAGTTGTGATACAAATAAAAATCTGAAAATCAGTCATTTATATGTGAAGACATTAAAATTCGTTTTTCTCGGTTTTCTTTATTTATAGTGGAGATAACTGGTTTTTCCTTGAGACCACAGAATTAATCTTAATTTCATACTTTGGTGCAAGATAAATTTATAACAATTAAAAATTTAATAATGATTAAGATAAATTAAGAAACTAAATTTAACTTGTCAATGTTTATTTAGAATCCGACAGATCAAAATGTGTATTTAGAAAATAGTAATGTTGAGTTGACAATTTATTTCTATTAGATTTTTTCGGCAAACATGATATGCTTAAATCATATTTAATCATAATTTTAATACTTCTTCCAATACAAATTTAACACAAAAGATAATGTTAGCTTAACCTTTTTTTAGTAAATGTAATGAATGAACTAGTTCATACATATATTTGGAAAGAAACTTTCATACTTTGTAAAATAAAACACTTACTGTATTAACAAAAAAATGGCCTTAAAAAATTATGTTGGATATAGCTTATTTCATGATTAATCTGTAAAAATTTATTGTTATTCTTTATTGTAGAATTTTATCAGGGATATATGAATACATACATTGTTTCTGTTGAATTGCACTTTATTAAAATTTATTAAAAAATACAGCATTCTTAATTAAAGTATAATTTCAAGTAATGTAGTTCGATCATTAACAAAACACAATGAATATGTATGGCTCACAGCATTAATATAGAAGTTTAGATATAACTATTTTCATTGATTTCTCAACTTCTAGTACTACATTTATCAATGTCAATATTAAAATTTAGTCTTATCATTAAAATAGCATTGTTTCGTGCAGTTCAATACAATTGTATGTAAAAATGTTTCACTGGTATATAAATATTTTGTAAATATTGTAAATAGTACAGTAAATGAAAAAGGTTGTAATGCTAAAGTAATTTTTTTAAGCATGAATTATATATACTTTCATTAATTTGACGTATATTATGAACCACATTTGCATTAAAAGGCACAAGGTTTTCTGGCGTCAAAAATTAAAATAATTAGAATATTTGTCTGATCGACTACTATCTATAATGTTTATCACATTAATTACATATACATGTGCAAAAACTGTTTCTTGAGGCGTTTTTTGTTTTGTATAATTTAAAATTTACTTGTATAAAATGCGTTTATGTGCTTATGTAAAGTAGGAAATTTATCTTAAAATTTAAATTCTAGAGTAAGTATTCAAGTTCAATATAAAAAGTCTAATATAGATGCGATAAAATTTTTTAATTAAAAAATATGTCTAGAAATATGATTTTAAAATTAAATGAATAAATTGAAAACCGCTGAGCAATTAGTATTTTTGAACTGAAATCAGCTTTGATGATTCGGCTACTAAAGTATAGTCATAAAATCTTGTCGGCATATTTTACTAGAATATTTTTTCATCGAAGTGATGTATCGATATTATAACCATAACCTTCTTAACTTCATTGATTTCAAAGCTAATTACAACTCATTCAGCAATAACCTATAGTTTTTTCTTTCAAATTTCATTGCAGTCCGTATTAACGAATTGTATAAATGTGGACATTAATATTATACTACGTTCACATTGTTTCAACCAAAACTGTATGTATCTTTAATTGCTGAATGAGTTAACAATAACTCATCTGCATCACAGAAAAGGCATTAACTGTTGAAAACAATTGTTGAGGAAACCGAAAACGACTGAAATACAACACGATAAATGCCTAGAGCACCCCGACCCCCAACAAAACACAAAGGCGTGCGCCTTACGTGACGGATCTCAGAGCGCCATGACAGAATCCCCTCCACCCGCATCGCCCAAATTCGCAGAGTGGCTCTTCTCCATGGCGGCAAGAGCCCCAGGGGTGCCCTTAAACCTCATCTTGGCATCGTCGCCTACCACCACTCTCCTCTGACAGAAGATAAGCGTTAAACAACTGATGATGAACAAAATGCTAGGCAACAAGAACGCGATCAAGAATTCCTTATAGGTTGTCTCTAGGTTAAATCTTGACACCACTACGTCGGTATTGCCTTCCGCATAATAGCAAGGAAACCGTGCCCTAGCATTATGATCCGAACCGTCTTTTCCATACTCTAACAGGAAGTACTTGCACTCATCTCTAAGAGTATTGACACACCCTTCTAAATTGATCAGCAATCGACTCTCGTTAGCGATGATCAGGTCACTTTCTGGGGGCATAACCTGTTTAGTCTCATCTAGAAGTTTGGTCGCGAAAATATTTAAGTAGGACAGATAGGTGAAGTTCGTGAGATCTGTCAGCATGTCCTTAGCCAAGACGGAGCCGTTGATACAGTCCACAGCTTCAACTCCTTGACTAGAATTGAACACTCCATAACATGAAGCCATCATAACATCGCCCCTGTTCTCATTCCAGATCTCTTTGTCTGTGTCTTTGAATATCGCACTTTCACACTGACTTAAATAGACCTTATCTCCGCTTAGAATAATCACGTTCTTATTTCGGGTAGGGATGTCAACACATCTGCGATCGCAGTTGTAGGGTGTACGGATTCGCTCACAGGTTCCTCGATTGCAATTAAATAACCCATCTATATCTATACACGTGATCTTGCCCCTTCGACCGGAACACTTGAGTGGTGGGTCCGTGTCGTGGAACATGCACTCAAATGCATCGGTGATGTTTATGCAGACACCGGCACTGCAGTTGAACGTACCGGTCAAATTTCGACACTCATCTGCAATACATTTGGACTTTTTAGCGTTCTCCTGGTCAATGCCGTAGCAAGTTTTATTGGTGGTATTCGTACAGTTTGCTAGCAGGATCGTTGAACCATTACGCCGCAAATTGACGTAGATTTGAATGCAGGGCCCAGAGGTCTTTGAAAGACACCACTCACCACAGCTGCCCCACTCGCAGTTGTCGATGTTGGCTGCACGAATGGTGGTGCACATCACCGGGGTCTCGCTGATTCCTGACTGAAAGGCCCTGGTGCTGGGCATGTATATAGCCACTGTGAGGTAAACCAATGCAACCGACGACAGTACTGCGGTCATTTGGCAAATGCAAATAGTGCCGCATATCCGCGTATCTTGGGGTGGCACCACCAGGTCTTCGACTGGTACCTGCTTGCCCATTATGTCTCCAGACTGGGCTTGACACTACGTTACAGGCATAACAATTCGACTGATACCGAGGGTTTTTAATAATACCCAACGATCCCTTCCTAGGAAGGATGAGTCCAACGCGAATCACGACACTGCTTCGAAGGTGTCCTGTCGATGTGACGGCTCCTGGACGCCACGTAACGCGTGCGTCCGCGCACCAGATCGATATTTGAGCCTGCGCACCGTAGCGTCGAAGTTATACTGCAGTGACGTCACCTGCTTTTAGGTCGAACGAAAAGCGACCCTCTGTGAGTCGCGCTACAAGCTGATATGGGTGTCTGTGTCTACCTCTGTATTTATCTTGCCCGGTGTAAGGGTAACAGGATCGATCTTCCATTTGAAGGGTGGCTTAAATTGTAGGACTAGGTTAAGGGGCTGAGATTTTAGAGTAATTGAGACGTTCTGAGGCTACGCGTGGGGAATTTAATATAAGTTTAACTATGAATTATGACGGTGGGTTGCAAGGCTAAACATTTCAAACATTGTTTTCGTGTCAAATTATACGTTTCAATCGTATATTTTTCTAGAAAGTCAACCTTACGTTACGCGATTAATCACGTGAATGCAATTAAGAGATGTAGAACAGATTCGCTTATGTGTTTACCAATTGCATTTGAAAATAAAAGCAACATTTTTAAATTTTGTGTAAAAAATAATACACTTGTATTTCAACTGAAATTTGCATTCAAATTCTACGATAATTAGTGTTAAATATTATATTATTTTTTATTCACATAAAAAAAAACTATATATTTTGCAATTAATGAATGTATGTAATTCAAAATTATTGAAACAAAAACCAACTTGTATACTTGATGTATACTTGATAATTACAATTAAAAACTTAAATCCGCGCGCACAAAGTAACAAGTCTGAATGACACGCGCGAGTCAGCCTTTTACCAGACATATGCCATACTGTTGCCAGATTATTTTGTCTGGCAATAACGTAGCATGTATCTGGCAAGAAGCTAGCTCGCAATTGTGATCCAGACTAATGCGAACTCATGCCAAACTAATGCCAGACTTGTTTTTCCACACAGGAAATCACTATATTTTATGCTGAGCTGAAATTCATGAAATACGATATAATTTTTTAAAAATATGAACTTTACAATTAAGAAACTGAAACATTCATCACGAGTTTGAATCAAACGTTTGTGGATTACCCCGGTACGATCAAGTCTGTGAACTTAGAAAGTAACGCTATTATAAATTGGTTTACAAGTAGGTTAACGTTACAATAACTGCACGGTCGATTCAATCTACGTTTAGGGTCAGGTGGTTACAAAAATATGAACCGTGTGATTACTCGATTTTGATATAAACCTATTGCGATAGTTTCTTACGATAAGTTCAAACATGGAATTTAATTACTAATTGCTAATTTAGAATTTCCTAATACATTTTATTAGAATCGAAACCGGAAATGTTACGCAAAATTGTTTTCTCACGGTACAATTTTTCTCTGCTAAGTAAATAAATTAATAAAAACGTTTAAATGTATATTCTTCTATTAAACGGATATTTGGAAAATAATTAAATTTACATATATACTCGCGAATCTAATGGTCGTCGATTGAATGCCACATTTGTTAAACTAGATGTTTCTTTCATATTACACTTCTTCAAATGAATTAAAATTCTAGTTAATGTCTGCTTAATGTTTGTAACTCCTATTAATTTTGAATTTTCATTTAATTGAAAAAGCGTAATAGAAAACGAACAGTCGAGTTTCAAAAATGTGGCATTCAATCAACGACAATTAGATTAGCGAGTGTATATGTAAATACATATAAAATGCCGAAATTAAATTCATTTAAACAACATAAAAATTGTAAAATAATTAAAATTGCGTAAGAAGTTTGACGCTTTCACGAGATTAACTCTCGTGTCGTGATTTTAAAATTAAATTTATAGCATGTTCACTTCATAATAACACTTTGATAGAATTTTGAAAAATCACTGCAATAAGTAATTTACTAATTATTATAAAAATTAAGTGGTTCGTCATTAATATTTTCAGTCTCAATATTTAGTGTAAATGTCTTTTTTATTATAAAAATATATTTTATTAATGAAAAGACATTAATTTAATTTAATGTAGCATAATGATAGGAATTATTCAAGTAAGGGAAATTTAGTTAATATTTTGAATTTTCCACTATTTTATAATATCCCAGTGGCATTTATCGGTATTACGAAAGTAAGTGGTCGACAATTGTTAGCATGTGATGTAGTTTATTGAGCGAATAACTGAGACTTCCCTCACCACGCAGAATTCTTTTTAACGAGATTGCTCAACCCTATCGTGCTTCAGATTATTTAAGCTTGTCTTCAAACGTATCAACTTTCGACGTTTAGTAATGTAAACTTGCATTTGTTGTACAACAGTATCTTTGTACGTTTTCCTTTCGAGAATATTAAATGTACATAAGATTCACAGTTATTACTATCATAAAAACGATTTTTGATTATATAACAAAGTTTAAAGAGGCGAAAAAAATTTAGAATATTAGTTTATCACGAACAAAAATTTAAAATAATATAACTTTGTGCTTTCACGAATAATTTGCTTTCATTATAGATTTATATCATCGAAATCATTGTTACTACCCAATAACAATGGATAAAAATATAACATTCGAATGACAGTATAATAAATATTTTAAATTTGTTCTCTAACATTTGTTTTCCTAACAATCAATTTTAATTTATCGAACTTGATGAATAAATACAATCTAAAATATAACTAGAAAAAACCGTTCACTCAATAACTTACTTTAACACTTTTATACATTATTATCATAATTATTACTACTTTTATTATTATAAAATCTAACCCAATGATTAAATATTAACACACAACTCTCACATTGTATAATTATAAAAAAAACTTAATAAAGCAATTATATTGAGAATGCGGAGTTTAGAAATGCAATAAATAATATTTTCTATAAACTCGTCATAAAATTTTAAGATCCATAAAAAATAAATCACTGACGTTCATGTGCGTTTCCTTTTTTTGCTCGTAAAAATTCTTCCTTGAAGTAATTGCCAGTTGAACGGTGGAAGAAAAAATAATACATTTTGAGAACGATATATAATGCCGATTAATTTATCACATCGAAATGTTTTGTAGCGTTATAGGTACAAACGGAAATATTCGTTGGTAAATAAAATCATTTATGCGCGTAGATGTTTGCTTCCCCAAATCGATCAGGTCTTTAAAACATGCCGGTGGCACGTGTCAATACGGAAACTTGATACGGCACCTGTCGATACGGAAGAATAGCCTTTTGCAAAATTTCCGCGTAAATGCTCCCTTTTCAGCGGTTCCACACTATTAGCCAATAAGCTTCTGTGACACTTATTCGGACATTCGATGTTTAAAATAAAATGAATTATGAGGCTAGGAGTAGAATACAAACAATTTTACAGTTAAAAATCATTAATGTTCGGAATAACATTCACTCTTATTAAGTAGAAATATAAATTACGAGTGCATTTTAAACATGTAGCTCAAATCAGTTAACATCCTAGGCAATTAATCTATATGTCAGAGCTTTGCTCTTTTGAATCATACTTTTTAGTTCTTAGGATTCTTATTTTTTTTCTTGAACCTTGTTTTTTCATGGAATGAACCTTGTTTATTCCGTAAAACCAACAAGTAGTCGCTCGAAATCATTAAAAGATTAGTAC
>JABFOV010001471.1:0-25177 GCA_022817685.1 Aradophagus sp. ZL-2020
GCGGACAGCAGCTGGCCGTGATGCCGCGCGGGCGCGGCGCCGGGCCAAGCCGCCTATCTACGGAGCCCAAAACGCCCCGGGTGGGTGGGCGTTCAAAAAAGCTATTCGGCACGCGGTCACGGGTGGCCGGCCCCTGGCCCGGGAGGTCCATACGGGCCAAATCTTCCCGCCCCCCCCCCCCCCTTCCACCCTCGACGGTGCAACACCGCCACTCCCAGGGAAATTAGTTCGTCTAGGGAGAAAACGCGAGCGACGTCTGAGTATCCGTGTGAATGTCATATCGCGAGGCTTATCTTATCTCCCGTCCCTTTCACCGCGCCGGCCCTCCCGCTTCAACATCCATCGCGCGCTCCACACGCCCGCCAACAAAGAGGTATCGTAACATTTCATGACGCGAATTATAATTTTATAGGCGATTAAATCGGCTGGCCGGAGTCAAAGCGAGGTTGCATCTCGGGCGAACGTTTCAACGACGGCTTTCCTCGTTTTCGACATCATTTTTTCCCCTTCTTTCCTTCGCGTCTAGATATATATGTATGCATTCTTTGACGAAAAGATTAATTTGCAAGAGAACTCGGCGTTAACAGTCAGGTAGTTGTAATAGTTCGCTCGAATTGAAGGGCTGATTTTGATTGGATGGTAATCGGATTGTTTGTGGATAGTTAAAGTAGAACTGGGGTGAAAGTCGTTTTCATGCGAATTGAGTGAATATGAAGATCAAGTTACATTGGGACTTGCGATCGTGGACGAAATCGTGTAAATAGTTTTTCAAGACAAAACGATTAAAGCCATTTTTTGTCTTATATATCGATGGCTGGAAAGAAAAAACCCCATTCTCAAACTGGCAATGAAAAACCACCATTCTCAAATTGGCAATGAAAAACTCCCATTCTCAAATTGGCAATGAAAAACTCCCATTCTCAAATTGGTAATGAAAAACCTCCATTCTCAAATTGGCAATGAATACGGATTGGGGGTTCTTCGTTGCCAATTTGAGAATGGGGGTTTTTCATTGCCAATTTAAGAATGGAGATTTTTCATTACCAATTTGAGAATGGGGTTTTTCATTGCCAATTTGAGAATGGGGGTTTTTCATTGCCAATTTGAGAATGGAGATTTTTCATTGCCAATTTGAGAATGGGGGTTTTTCATTGCCAGTTTGAGAATGAGGGTTCTTCATCGCCAGTTTGAGAATGGGGGTTTTTCTTTCCAGCCATCGATATAATGTTATTAGAATTAGAGAAAATAGCACGCAAATATGATAAATGTTTACATCTTTACCAAGGCTATCACTTGATACAATTAATTTAATATTATTATGACTACTAAAATCAAATGCGATATTAAACATTTTTGACACGAGTATTACATTTTTATTGATGAATATTAAATTTTATTAGTGAATTATTATAATTTTTTGTTTCATTATACGAAAACAGAATTAAAAAAAAAAAAACTGGCAAGCCCGAAACTTTGTCCGCTGTAAAGCAATAAAATTGTATGACAATCTAATCGACTGCTCTGACCGCTCTAGTGTGAATAATGAAAATATGAATAGCGCGCTTTTTAGGAGCGTTTAATTTCATTCAAACCGACGGTGCTATTGTAGAGATACATAAATGACATTAATCGATTGAAAAGCTTGATTCTTAATATGCACCTGAATGAAATAAAAGTCGCAGCTATTAAATGAAGAATTTAATAAACACCTTAAGACGGAATGTATCCGAGGTACCGCAATTTGTTGGAAATGCAGTCGGAACGGCCGTGCGACAAGCGTAATGAAAATTGCGTTCAAACAAAATGATTCTATTGCTTAACGTTTCAAAAATTGCACACTATTTGCAGTTAAAATATATAAATTAAGTGTTACTTCAAGTATGATTTATGAAGGAAGAAGAATCGGAACGGGGGCTGGAAATATCGTTCCAATTTAAAAATTTTAAAGATTCACTCTCGCGAAAAATGGAATGAAAAAATGATTGCGCTGAAGAATCGAGCTGCATGGTTAAATGAATTTGTACACAGCTTTTAAAAGAGATTCGACTGCTTATTAAAAAAAGGGGAATCGAAGATGAAAATGTATACTCTAAAAATATATTGACACAAAAGATAATGTCAATAAGGGAATAGGTCAATCTCTGTAAAGTAGCTTTCTTTCTACAATTCAAACACAATTGTACATTAATTATAAGACTAAATTCAAAGTCAAAGCAAGAAATATAATTGCTATAAAGGAGAAAGAATTCTGAAATTGATGAAAATTGCGTACCAATTTATGTACATCTGAACAAAACTACTCTGATAATAACTGCACCGAAAGATTTATGTCGTTGATTTAACAATCTGATGATTGAATTTCATTAACCAACTCAAACTTCAAATCTACTACATGCTTGTGACAAAATTAAATCCCACTTACTTCGAAAGTTAATTAGATATTGGAAATTAAACTGGCATTTAAAATGATCTTAGAATTTTCTAGATTATTTCATTTCAATCCAAAGTTATTAAAATAACTTCCTATATTGACTTACTAAAATCGTTTCAATCTCTAAGTATAACTTCAAAAATTTTATCTGTAAAATCGGTTTCTAAAAAAGAAAAAAATGGACGAGTCAAAGAAGCATTCCAAATCGAAAGAGTTTTCCGAATTTTTAACATGAAAAATGTCTTAGAAATGACTATCGAAATAGCCGGTAAAAAAGTAGCCGTCTTCCCGGTAGCGGCTCAACAATGTTTGAAACAGAAGAGCACTTTTATTTCTAGTGTCCGAGCTGCAGCAAAGTGACCGTAATGGTTATCGACATTAATTTTTGATATTGACAAAGGGTCATTTTTCCCCGCTGTTCGATAACCGAGTGAACGACATTAATTGAATACTTGTGTGCACATGACAAAAACATTTGAATGGCTCTATTTCATCGGGCAATACTGTACAACTTAACTGGTGATATTTGCCTTGTGACGATGTCGTTTTCCCACGTAATTTCCGTCTGCAAAACGTTTCCTTTAATGGCGCATTCCGAAGTGGTTAACAGAAGCAACCAATAAAAGCACAGACAACGAAATTTAATTTCAAAGGAACGTGCGTTGCTGCCGACTGTAGCTCCTTTGTAATGACGATTTAGAAAATGGAGAGAGATTAATTAAAGTTTAATTAAAATCTTGACTGTCCGGAATCGCGGCACTTAGTTACGTTGCGAAAGTTCTCTTCAAAATTTTCGCTAACAACATTCTCTTCTTCGGCGGAAACATTGCTTTCTTGATGCGAATCAATCTTTTTTGCCGCTACCTTTCAGACGACCAATTTGGTCAATCTCAATAATGCGTGTACCGTTGATCAAGGTTGAAAGAATGGTTTGAAAATACACGTACAGTTTGAAAAAAGTTGCAACGTGAAAATACAGTTTGGAATAAAAAAGCACGATGGAGGGTGCTTCGCCGAGTGATTCCGAAATATCTGCGTCATAAACTTGACCCACGTTGTGAAAGAAGAATGTAAAAATTACGTTACCATTCCGTGAAATTATGATTTAAATGTGAGTGCTGGCTGAAGAAATTTTAAATGCTTCTTAACTATTTATTAAAATGGAAAAAATTTTATTGGTTTTTTAAGTTGGACCGTTATTATATACAATATGTAATGTAATTTTTAGGTACATCGATTTAATTTAAAATAGTTTTTTCACAATGACATGTTTCTAGTAAATATCAGAGTATTGGTAATAAGGTTTGATTAAACAAACTTATTTGATATTCTAGTATTGAACGAGTTATTCAATATTTAAATCAAAAATTACTCGTTGGAAACATTTTTAGGCACTGCATTCAAATAATTTTTAGCGCTAAATCTTATTTGATGGAAACACGATAAAAATGAAACGCATAGTTGAAAATATACTTAAAATGTCTTCATTAAGTTTGTTGTTGTTATAAATATATACAAAACTTAGGAGCTTCTTCCAATAAATTTTGGATGTTTATTTACAGCGCGTCTATTTTGTTCTTGAATAGTATAAATATGATTTTTGATGTATTTTCTACGATTTCAAAAATAATTGACTGTTATGATATTCATTAATAAACAATTCATTTCATTTGGAAATAATTTATTTTTATTAATTAAAACTGTAATAACATCTAATCTATGAATAATAGTTAAAAATTGAAAAAAGCCCGTAATAAAAAAAAATATATTATCTGAATGACTTATGTTTTCTATATCCCTCAATACGTTTTATAAATTTTCAAATTTTGAAATTGTTTTTTTTCAATTTTAATAATTTATTTAAAAAAGAAATATTATTTAAATTGCAATTAAAATAAATAATTTAAATCATTTGGAATAAATAATTTAAATAAATGAAATAAATAATTTATAAATAATTTAAGTTTTCTTGAAATTACTTATTTGATTTTATAATTTTGTTTTATGAAACGGTTTTTTTAAATTTGAAAAAAAAAATATGAAAGAGAAATGGGGGAGGGGGGCAATAATACCTTTAACAAAATTACGTCGTTTTGTAATCACGATACATTCCGTACAATGCTCATGTGATATCTATAGATTTTTCTTCGCGTGCGAACGTACGAAATAAGTGTCACATTCACATGACGTTTATGTCCATTCAACTCACTATTTTTTTTCTTTTCTTTTATACAAGTAACGTAATCGTCTCACTTTTTTCCTTACCTCTACCTTTTTTGATTGTTTGACCCTTTCAAGGATGTTCATAAATATTTTTGAAAGAGAAAACATTTTATTCTCTTTCAGATATTGTTAGTTATATTATAAACTGCGTCATAACGATGAAAATATAATCAAAATACAATGAATCGTTTATACACATTCTCTTTGTACTCATCACATTACTATATTATTCAAATTATTGTCATTAAAAAAAAATTTATATACATATATATATATGTGTGTGTGTGTGTATATATATCTTCCACCCCTCCCTACTCTTCTCTTCCTGCTATATAAAAATGGAAAAAAAAGAACAATATTCTATTTAACATTCCTAGGTAAGCGGACAAAAGTCGAACTAATCGCGGTTCGAGCCATAAGTTGCTTTTCGATTGCGCCCTCGAAAAACGTACGGCCCTGTCGATGAAAAAGTTCCACTTATGTTGCACTTCCGTTGCGTTATTTTCCATCAGTTCCTTCCATTACTTCTCCCTCTCTTCCCCCAAAAAAAAGAAAAAAAAAAAGAGAAAAAAAACCTCATTTTTATTTAAATTTATGTACCCCCCCCTTCCCCCCATTTTTTAAATAAAAATTGTTCACCCTTTTTGCCCCCCTCCCTTCCCTTTGCACTTTTCTTACCCCCCCCCCACACATACTCATACGCAAAGAAAAATTGTACTAATAAAAATTTTGATAAGACGTTTGAATAAAATAACCGTTACAAAAACGAAACGCTCACCTTGATTTTTTTTCCAACCTTCAACGGGCTGCAAAAAGGATGAAACTAACTGTCCGAAGTCCAGATGGCCATTGAAAGCAAAATCTCGAAGTCCAAGGTGACCCTTCAAAGGCACTACACTCCCGCCGCGACGATTTCCCCATCGAATTTACTAGAGCGGCGTGGCGATGAACTGGTAATGGCGGAAAATCGCGTTCGTACAAGCAAAAAACATGAATAAACTGGTTTAAAATAACGAAAACGGCGCACGCTGTGATAAACAAGCACTCCCGCTATTCGACTTGCCATAAAATTGAAAACGATTACTTAAATCTGCGTCGCGAATTCGAGGGGAACGCACGACACAAGATGGCGGCGGCGGTGGTAACTATCCCGCGACGGGTGAAACGTGCCATTGAATGAAATCCGACATAACGTTTAATGCTCGATAAATCTAACAACGGCATTGACATTGACTATGCAAATGGTATCGTCAATGACAATGGCATCGTCGATTAATCGAGTATTAGTCATTTTGAGGGACTCGCAAGACGTCACGTCCGCACCGGTCATTGGCCACCGATCAAATGACTTCTCGCTCAGCTCGCGCGCCCCACTATGCCGATCTCGCGGCAGAGGGCGTTGTCAGGGGTATCAACAGCGTCATTCTTTTTGTATTAAAATTTACTGGTGAGTTTTAAACTTTTTGTACCCGACTCATTTCTAGCATGTTCGGAAATTAATTACTTTTTCTATTGAAAAAGGACACACTTATGCAAACCAAATTGTCTATCCTTTTTCAACAAAAAAATGGGTAGTTTCCAAACATGCCATTGATTACAAAACAGTTAGGAATAAACGTAGTAACTTTGTTTTATGTATTATATTACTTTTATACGTAAAGCAACGTTGCCACATTTTTTCACACTGAAACGAGATTATATCGATATTGCTTTTATTTTATACAAATTTAAAGTAAATAATCAATTTCATTTTATATTTTATATTCGTTTATTAATATTCTAAGAATTCGATATTTATTTTGAAAAACTTTTTATGAAATTAAAATATTTAATTAA
Source organism: Aradophagus sp. ZL-2020 (assembly GCA_022817685.1). Taxonomy (NCBI): domain Eukaryota; kingdom Metazoa; phylum Arthropoda; class Insecta; order Hymenoptera; family Scelionidae; genus Aradophagus; species Aradophagus sp. ZL-2020. The sequence goes on from JABFOV010001471.1 coordinate 6,491, forward strand.
AAGAAAAAAACGATTATTCTATTTATGTTTTATTTATTTATTTTTTTTTACTTTTTTGTTATTTATTTTTTTGTTTCTTTTTTCACTCTATATATTTTCTTTAAAATAAAAATTACGAATTACGATTAATATGAATTTTCTTCAATTTTAACTTTTAACGTTTTTTCTAATCTAATTTTGGACATACTACGAATAATCGACTAGTAATATTTAACTAATAATTTATAACTTAAAAAAAGAACATACGATATACTTTCAAAACAAGAGGGGAGTCTGTTATAAAATCAATCTTCAATGAAACGGAAGAGTGGCAACGTTGTAAGATTTCGTATGTTTCACGTTGGAAGTTTACAACGTTGCCACACTTTGAACAGCAGCTCAACAGCTCAGGGGGGTTATTCTAAAAGTCATTTCAATATTTTCTAATGAAGCTGAAAAAATGACAACGCTTTAGAATTTCAATGTAATTCATATGATACATTCCAACGTTGCCGTATTTCGATCTCATTAGAAAATAATTAAATATACTTCAGAATAGCCTCCTTCGGCAAATTCCTATTATAACAATGTAAGAAAAGTTTTTCTGTTGCGACACCAATCTGTTAGAGGAGTTACTTAATTTATTTCTAAGAATATTTCTAACCTAACCAACAATTTAAAAACATAAACAGCAACATGTCTAATTAAATTAATTGTCCTATCATGTTATTACTTCTTCCAATCACTGAATAAAAGTTAATGACTTAACTGATTTCTTTCTTTTTTCACATTATATGTTAAATTTGATTATAATTGTAACGGTCAATAATTTATATATGTATTTATTCATTTGATTATAAGGATAATTTTTCATTTTATTTTCAAAAATTTAATATTTTAGATAAATACGAGGTTATATTTACCTTTTCGTCGAAACAGTACAAACAGGGGGGTTTATTCTGAAATTGATTTCACTACTTTTTAATGAAATCGAAATATGGCAACGTTGTTATATTTCATATGATTCACATTCCCTCCCTCCCGTCACGGGTGTTCGTAAAATAATAATGAAATCGATTTCAGAGTGACCCTTCACTCCGAACATGCCATTGTTATACCTAACCTAACAAATCAGAGCAACATGTGCTCACTCTACGTTTACGCTGTTGCCAACTCTCGTATTGAATCGACGTTTCAGAACGAAAGGAGTAGGAAGAGGGACGCTTTATCGTAAAAACTGACGTCAAAAAAATGTCTGTCTTTTGATATTAACAATTTTTTATTCTAAAAAAACATAAGTAACTTGAATTAAAAAACAATTTACTAAAAGAAAACTCTATTAATGAAAGTACCGAATTTATTATTATTAAATAAATATATATTTATTTTTGAAACAACTGATAGAAAAACTAAAAAATACCAGTTTTTAAAATAATTCCTAGATTTTAATAATGATTTTTTATATACAACAATGAGATCCTCTTCAAAAACTCAATTTTTTTGCTTTAACTTAAAAAAATAATAATAATAATAATAATAATATTAATAATAATAATAATAATAATATTAATAATAATAATAATAATAATAATAATATTAATATTAATAATAATAATAATAATAATAATAATAATAATAATAATAATAATTTAATACAATGATTTCATAGAACAGATATTTCATAGTTTTCAATAATTGTATTCACCAATAGCAAGAACAAAATAAGGTGGACAATAAATACAAAAGATTAAAACAATAACGAAACCCAACGCTAACGGTTAAACAGTCGTATCTCCTTTTCTATCTAGTACTATCGCCCGCGTGATTCCCTAGATTGTTATAAAGAGGGGTGTGCCGGCGGGCCAATCGTCACTTGAACGATGGCTAGCGTGCGATGTGAACTTCCTGTCTTCCAATCGAGTTTAATTCAAAGTAATTTCTATTACAATTGACAATGTCATTGACAAGATCATTATTATTAACGAACTTATTGGAATCACCGTATCTGTTGAAAATTAAATGAGTCTTGACTTTGCTTCAACAGTAAGTTCATTTCGCGGCCAGCGCCATCTTGTGTAGTCGCGTACTCTCGCTGTTTTGGCAACATAGTAACTACGTATGCTTCCGTTTTAAGTATTCAATAGTGTTTTTTCGTGTCAAAGTTGATAACACGCTACAATGTTCGGCGGCTTTAATATTATACAAAATTTTGTGAATTTTTTTCGCGCACGTGTTTTCCCGCGTTATAGCAATAGATTGTTCTGGATCGTTCCCACGCGGTAGTAATTTCGATGCATGGTCTTGATGCGTTCACGCGAGTGTACCTGCTTTTAGTTACATCATTTTGGCTTTTTACTTCTACGCTTTCCAACCTGCTTGTCCATTCGAGGATTTTATAACCAACTCATGTTTCTACTGACTTCGGCGGATTGATTGCTAACTTCAATAAAGGTAAATTTTCAGTAATAATCTTGTCTGATGAAGTTATTGTCTTTTTTTTTTTTTCTTTGGTGGTTTTTTTGTGTGATTAGAAGTGTGAATAGAAGTGATTTTAGTATGCGTGTTATAAACTGTTTAAAAAAGTGATTTTTCTTATAATAATTTGAAAAAAAAAATTCGCGTGATCTAAGAAAGTGTATAACCTTATTTACATTAACTGTAAACAGAACTTAATAAATACAAATTTAGAGGTTTTCAAATAGTCTGTGATAAGAATTGGCGTATTTGAAAAGGAATTTTTTTTATTTATTAACCCAGGAATGGTCGCGCTTTCGAATGACGAACGAAGATAACCGAGCGACGTTTTTGTTGATAAACAAAGAGTCGCAATAAATGCGTGCTCACTTTTGGGTTAAAATAAACTTTTATTTTGAATTGCATGCTTTGTTTCTCTCGCACTCATTATAACCAAAAATCACACTTAATTCTCCTATTATAAGAAATGTAAACATTTCAACATTTTTTCCCAAGTACTTAGAAGATAATATTACTTTGAATTTAACACAGAACAGTTTATAATACAATTTTTCTTTATTTTCGTATAAAATGTTTTCAAAATAATAAGTTCTTTATTTACATTCTAATTTTGCTTCTATTATACATAGAACCATTTTATTAGTTTTCCTTTATAATGCAAATAATCTATTTATTTTATTTTCTTTACAAAATCATCTTCGAATGTGTACCTATCCATAATTCTTGCAATGTTTAGAACAGATCAAATTACACACGATTATTTTCAGTATAAAATCAATATAAAAAGTAACAAATGTGTATAGAAAAAATAATCGTTCAATAAATTTACTAAAAGTTAATTTAATGAACACAAATTAATATTATAAAATACTAAATTTAAAACATGATCAAGCATAAATTAATCAATAATTTTTTTCTTTGTTATTCGAAATGCATCATAAATATAAATGTTAATCAAAATATAAATATATTTTTTTTTAAATTTGCAGATATTAAGATGACCAAAAGTTGCTGTTGTTGTTTTAGCTTTAATGGCTGAAATTCATTGATAGCCAAAGGTTTACTTTTGATCCTTCGAACTGGCAATAAGATTAGATGCCAACAAACAAGGAAAATGGGCCAAAGGTTATGGACACAAAGAAAAATAATACACAGTAAGAAAATATATAATATTTATATCTATATCAATATCTGTTACTATAATGAATTCGACACTCTTAAAAAAACATTTTAAAATTATGAACATCACATTTTAGAGTCATTGTGAAAACTAACACGCTTAAAACCCCAAGAAAAATAAGGCATGCCAAAAATCCAACAAAAACTTGCATGTTTCGAGCGCCCAACGAAAACTAGATTTTGAGTGATAAAAATAAAATGATGCTTTTTATTTTATTTTTGTTTAATTATTAACATTAGCTTGCATAATACATAGGATTTTGAACCCATGTAGTCTATACATTATGTAAGCCATTGTTTTTAACTAAAAAAAAAAAAAAAAAAAAATCGTTTTGATTGCTTGAAACGTGCTAGTTTTCGTCAGATCCTCGAAACGTGATACTATACGCAAGGCTCGAAACGTGCTAGTTTTCTTGACGATTCTGAAACGTGCTAATCTTTCTTAAGAGACAAATTATAGAACATCAACTTTTAATATCAGATCTCTAACTTTAGTAATACATAGGTATATATTAGATCTCAAAAATATCATCACACATTAGGGGGGCTAACATGCATAATAAAAGAGAATTGAATAAGATTAATAATGCCCCTATAATTAACATATATTTTATACAACCGTAATCGACTATATTTTTAACATTTATTAAACTTTTGACTAAATTCACGTAATTGGGCAGTAAAGTTAATACCATGATTTATTACGTGTCCAAAATTATAGGACAATGTAATAAAATATCACTTCATATGGTCTTGTTTTATTATACATACATATAAAGAAAGATTAAAAATAAATAAAGTTGTTTTTTAATTTTTAGAGTATAATAATAAATCTTCAAATATATTAAAAACAATCTATTTTGTTAAATACTAACTTAATCATTAGATCATTTAACAAATTTTTGTTCAATAATTCAAATGATAAAAACGGAAAAACTTGTACAAAATTAAATCTTTTTTTATTCTGTTTCTTTTGATCTTCAATCAACTCATAAGTGTGATCTGATAAAGACAGTTTTAAATCGATTCGTATTCAAATGCCGTCAATTTAAAACATTTTTTCTTATCAGTGATCTATTATGACGATTCTTTTCTGTCTTCGGAAAAGAATGATTGAAGGTAATAAATTATTAAAACTTTTTGAACCGCTTCAGGTATCTTAGAAAATGACGACAAATTTTTTAAAATAAAATATTCAACGAATTATATAATAAAATGATGCACAGTTGATAAACTACACGTCTGTAGTAATAATTCAAATTACAGTAATAATGTCATTAAATTAAATACATCAACTTTATCAAAATTTTTAATGTTTATGCAACTTCATTTAACATTCACATTTATAAAAATTAAAAATGTTGTATTTAAATGTAAATACACATGTACGCTATATATGTATGTATGATGTCTAATCTTTAAACATTTACTAAAACATTTATGCAAGAAATTTATGCATACATAAATAGCAAATGACGTTCATTTTTTATTATTTTCATCACAAGAGACTCATAATTATTATATCGAAGTCACATTCGTGTAAATATATTGATTTATGTTATGTCTGTTTATTACTCAATTAATTTTATATGATTTAGCGTCAAAATTTTATTACATTCATATACGTATCACGTGCCCACAAATCTTCTAACAAATTAATATTTTACGACGGAGCCAAAACTTTTCTTTTTCACCAGTGGTAAGTCATCAGCTAACAAAATTAACCCACGTATAAAATCATTTTCGAAAAGTACATTCTAAAAAATCGCTGGATCAAAATCGATGGAATGCCACAATTAGTCTCAAACCAAAATGACTACGCGTTTAACAACGTAACTCTCGTAACCATCATCAATTGGCTTGCCATGCTATTTTCTAATTAACAATGTTAACAATAATACGCAGCGGAATCGCGAGCCTTTGATATATAATAATTTTGTTCCAAACCGTCGATTAATAACTTCGTTGCGAAAAGGTCATTCATAAATATTCATCATTTTCATAAATATTCACAAACGGTGTATTAATAATTAAATTCTATCAAATAATATTTCATATAACATTCCACGCAGCTTCGTCAGAAATCCGCCAGCCGGGTCGAGTAATTGGAAGAAAAAAAGAGTAGCCAAAATAATGAGAGGGGGCACTCTTAGCAATTTTAATCACATTGTCGGCTTTTATTTGAAATTGGTTTCGAATTTGATTCATAGGAGAAAGGTACGAGACGACGCGATTCGAGGCAGACAGTTTTTATTAGACCGCGCTTCAGGTAGGAAATGTCTTTACAAAATATTCCCTCGTTTTATCGTGAAACCTCTTGCAATGGGTGGTGCGTGGGGGGGGGGGGGTCTTCCCTTCATTTCAGAATTTATGCTTCGCGACATGCTTAATAGCATGTATAAAATTTGATTGCGTTCTGATAAGGATGCGAAATCGTCGAATTCTCGCTTCGGCCCCACACCACCGCTCACGCCTCACGCATTCCGTGGGACTTGAGCGATGGCGGGGACGACCGGAGACTTCCGAATTCCCAGTAACTGCGTAGCCGTGATATACGAGCACGCTCGGACAAGCTTTCTTCCAACGATTCCTTGATTTTTTTGATATTTCCTATTGAACGGTAACGTGGTCTTTGACTTAGTGTTATTAATACACGGCCATTGATTTTCCTCGTTTATGAACCGTAATTCGACCGTATTAAACTGTTCCGACAGTAATTTTCTTGTGGAAAACCTATGCGATTGTTAACTGTTAGTTATTGGGAGGGTAAATGAAGTTGCCGAGTCGAGTACAGCTAATACTTTTTGCATCAATGATATTTTGGTTTTTTAAGTGAGAATAATTGCAAACGTATTTTTTTAATTTAAATTCAAGTTTTTTTTCAACAAAATATTAATTGCCAACGTTTTTTAGATGGTGTATAAAGTAGTTTTTGAAATTATGTTGGTTGAAAAACCAACGGTTTTAATTTGTGCACGTGTTCATTAAAATGATTTAATCATGTCAACAGTATATTTGGTTGGTTGAATGAACATTTATGTTTTTATTAACAAAGGATCAATTATATAAATTATTTTTTCAAATGGCATTTAAATTTTTTTGAAATAACATTTGAAATCTAATTAAATAAAATCAAATTACAGCACGAAAGTATTTTAGAATACGGTGAGAAACAATTTTACTGTCGAATAGATTAATTGAAATTTTTAATTAGTAAAAAAAAAAAGAAAAAATCATGGAATTCAAAAGCACAATTTTGTTTCTTCCTCGCAAATAAATTGTTAGGAATAGAATACTTTTCACAAAATAATGACGAAAAAGCTGACATTCAGGAAATATGTTTTTATTGTAGAAAACCTACGATTATATATACACATATTATGCTTATAGCGAAGAAATCTTTTATATCCAGAAAATCATCCGGAAAATTCGTAGGAATTTCATTCATCTCCATGTGCACGATAATGTATTACAACCAGTTTCGCTGTTATTGCCACAGCTATTGAAAATATTCTCTCTTGCGCACTTAACTTTTTTTTTTCTTTTAATCCGGCAAAATATAATAAATAATATTGTTCAGACAAAGTGCTACTATGACGATGTGTATTCCGGGAACGATTGTTAATATATCGAGAGAAATACATACAAGTGATTGTGACATAATATTTCAAAGTTACGATACTATTTTCATAATCATTTGATCTTCTTAAAACAGAACAGTGGGAGGGAAAGGTTTAACGTTCTCCTATAAACACGCGTATATTTATTTTAAAGTAGAATTCACTCGTTTTTGTCCGCCGTGTACAGAAACAACAGGACCTTGAGTTTCTATTATTACATTTGACAAATAAAGTCACAGTGAACATGTCTTTAATATAAAATAATCCACATTTAATCAACAAGCATTTATTTAAAATTAAAATCTGCAAAATAATTATTTTCAAAAAAGATAAAAATGAAGTAATCCCTGTTTTTATATTGAAAATCACGCATCGTCGCGAAGATAAAGTTTTTAATTAAATTCAATTAGTTGGCTTGACAATTTAATAACACCGTTGCATTAAAATTAGTAATTAAAAATAAATTGAATAATAATAAATATATATTCGTTATGTACGTGGTAAAAAAAGTCTTCATCGGAAACATGGCTTTTCTCTTAAGATCACCTTCTAGTAAAGTCACATTTTTCATTTTTGAAGAAACGTTTTCGAAGACACAGAACTATTAAAATTCAAATCTGATGGAAGTATTGCAGAGACATCCATTAAAATAAATATATAAATGTTGAAACCGTATAGTAAAAACAGTTCAGATTTATGTATTTCTTTACGTTAATTTTAATGGACAAAGATATTCGAATTCTGTTTGATGTAGAAATAATTTTGAAATTTACATGAGCGTAGTCTTTCCAGGGCACAATTCTAAAAGACATACCTTTTTGTCTTACCCTGACTTCACAACAGTTTTTTACCTTATCATTACTCATAAATTATCATAAACAACCACCTAAATGATTTCAAAATTACCTAATCTAAAAACAAACCAAGCAAACCTAAATATAGCTTTTTTCGAGCGGAGGTCCGGAAACGAAGAAACAAACGAGTTTGTATCTAAAACATTTCTTTTTGCATCAAGAGTGATTTGCACTACAACCCTCGTACTAACACAAACACCGTCTTTATCAAAGCAAACGTGCCGAAATTCTCTCGGCAATCTTAAATATAGTTACTAAGCCGTGGTTACGAGCTATCGATATAGTCATGTGCCAATCATCCGTAACAACGTTAAACATTAACAAAGCCAAGCAAGCGCCTGTTGCTACGCAAACAATCACTTTATCACGCCAATAGACAAGGTCGAACATGTTTCATATACGTCCACACGGCGCGCATCAATTACATACTTATTTCGCGCGCCGCGCGTTTAAATTCCACAAGCACATATTCGTAATGTTATTGTAATCGCGAATTCCGCAACCATTCATTTCACGGACCGTTCTGGATGATTACTCAACCGATCGTGTTTCTTTTTCCCTCCTCTTTTTCCTATTCCTTTTTTATGCATTTCCGTATAATCGACCGCGTTCAAAGCCGGCGAATTTTTCTAACAAGAACCTTTTACGTTGCACGCCGGTCGATCACGTCAATGCCTTTAATAAATATTATGCAACCAGCGGCGAGTTTTATGATTTATAATCAAGTAATAAAGCTATCGGGAGCGCTCATTCCACCGCGCCTTTGATCGTCCGATTTGAATAATGCCGCAGTAAATATTTGCATCAATTTTTCGGGCGACCGCCGCAGCGACAAAATTCCTCGGGTCCTGAAAGTTTATGGTCCAAGTTCAAAGTTCAACTATTGATACTACACATCGTATTACACCATTTCAGTTCAACATATCATCATTAGCAAGTCGGATGTTTAGGCGCAGCTGCTTGGGCGCGACCGTTCGAAATTTCCAACTTATTTTCCTCGATGAAAATGAAACCGAACACTTACAGTCGGGTTTCACAAGCGAGTGTCGAGTCGATTTTACTGGAAAATAAACTGTTGCGAAACGCCATTCATCAATTTTCGGGATTGTCCGTTGATACTTCTTCGCGTGGTAAAAGCTGTATTTGTTGAAATACGTTTAGTAAATAGATTAATCGGCAATGAACTGTGGATTCAATTACTCTAAGAAAAAAAGTATGTACGATTGCAACGAAATTTACAGGTTCGTTATTTTGTATTAACGTTTGTTCGAATCGCGCACGTTTGTTTTGCAAAGTTAAATACTTTTTAGAATTGCACAGACTTTTTAAATTTGTTTCAAAATTGTTAATTCATCAACACGTTTCATATTTTTGCATACGAAATACGCTTATTTCGGTAATATTAGGTTTTAATTGGAAATTTTAATTTCGACCGTAAATCATCTCTTGTTAGTTATCGATAATTGAGTTATCATCACAATGTTTGAACTTGGAAGAAAGCCGTGCCTTCCGAACGATTTCTGTAGGTGACGTTAAATTATCTAGAATACTATGGGGGAATTTTTTTCTTTTTTTTTCTATTTCAACATTATTTGATGAACATTGATGGAGAGCAAGCGCAAAATAATGGGAAGAGTAAGTTCACGACGGGGGAAGTGTACGTTTTAGATGAGTATTAATAAAGTGTACGGAGTGCTTGTGTGAGTTAATTTACATTTCTGAGTTTTAATACAGTTACAGTTTATAAGCAGAAGCAAAGTAAACGCGTTTGATGACGTGCAAGAATTAAGGCATATTTACATGGAGAAAAAAGAACTCGTCATATTAGCACGCAATATTTTGCTATTACATTCATGTAGAACTTACGTGATATTTTGCTTTTGAGGATTCACAAAAAACACATTCGTGCTACATTTAAATGTTTGAAAATGAAATGACGCATTAATGAATTTCATATAAAAAATTAATATAAGTAAGCAGTGTACCAAACAAAATGTTTGATTCGCTAGCCTAAAGTACTGTTGAAATGACCGATGACCATAATCAAACTCTAATTTATATTTGAAATGATAATTCAACAATAGTGACACGTATTTGAAATACATATTTTTGACTAGAGCGGGTGTGGTTTGTGCACGGAGTAAAATATTTTCATGTACGTTGAAGCAGATAACAGCAGCTGAACCAATAGCTCAGATGCCAGAAATTTTTTTTCAAATTGGGCGCGGGGAACAAAAAATTAAAATTTATACAGTGACGTGCCTAATAAAAATGTACTTTCAAACGGAACTTCCGTTCCTATAGGACTGTCCATAAATTAAAATTTACGAATACGCGGGGGGTAATTGAATTTTAATAAATGTAATACACGCGAGCTGTAAAACTGTATGAATTTTATCAGCGTTGCCCTCCAATTCTGTCAATTGACAATATCAAAATGAAAGCAGTAAAGATTTTTCTGTCGTCATAAATAGGATAAAAGTAACATAAACTTTTGAATGACCTGTATTAAAGTAGGCATGAAGTTTAAATTGAAATATTAATGTTTGCTCTTTTGGCGTATCTTTTGTTCCGAAAAGTAGCGAATATAATATTTATAGTATCATATGTTATATAAAATACGCATATTAATAAAAACTAACTTTTTTACTCAAAAGATTTATTTTTTTACCTTAAGTCGAATTGAAATAATTTACAATCACGAAAACAAAGGCTATTAGGTTTTTTAGATTATTATAAAAAATGAATCTTTGAATTTTTTTGTTTTACCTGGATTACGTTTATGCTTATTTGACGTAAACGGGATTACGAGGACCATCAATAAAATTGAAAACGAGCTAGCAAAAGACATCTCGCTTAATGGTCAAGAATGTGACACCGAGCGAAGTTACTATCCGAAAAGTATGTGATTCATATAAAAAGGATATATTTTGTAAAATACAGGAGATGTAACGGCAATAAAGAACGCAATACTTGCCACTATTCATCACGATTTCGACAGATGAAAGCCACAGTATGACAAATGTTCGGCCAGTGTTCTTATGTCGCTATTTTTACTGGCTCGCCACTGTGTCAGAGAAAGGGCAACTCGGTTTGCATAGACAGATTACTGTTCATGGAGGAACACAAAAAATTATTGCTCTGATAAAAACTCGGTATATTAATATTCTGACATTGCAAATTTATCTCTTTGTACATTTTACACTGACGAATGATTCAATTAAAAGGTCTAATCAGTTATGAATAAATGTAAATATCAATTTGTTTATACACATTGAAAATTCATAACATAACAATCTATTAATTTCAAAAAACTAACATTTCTATCATACGGAATTCTTTTTTCAATCGTAATATAAAGTATTCTAAAACCGGAAATTAAAACTGTTCTTAACTAAACTACTTTAATTGACGTTACATAACATGAATTTAATTAACATCATTAAAACGTGAAAAAAGCAGCAAAAGAAAATAGCTATAACGTTACTAATAACATTATGCGCTAATACGATTATGTTGCTTTGATGCCGTATAATTCCACATATTAATGCATAACACAAATTACATGATTTTTTATGCAAATCAATAACTCGTCGAACGATTTTCGATTACCGCGCGAGGTTTACCGACGTCGAATTAATTGTGTAATTAAATGGACGTTACGTTGCTAATACAATTCTTTTGATCAGTACAAATAACGCGAGGCGTATGTATATATAATAGGCCATGTACCATAATCGTGCATATTCTGAACATTTGACGATGTCATTGTCAACCTTCCGGTTTAGAGAGGCTTCGCTGCCCAACCACCAAATCTCAACTGGAACAATAGTGCCTCAACCAATCCAAAACCATTATGCAGCTCGCGCGTCTATGACAACCCTATGAATTATGCAGAATAGCATAGACCAATATGTTTCATTCTTCAAAAAGATAGATGTGCGCTAAAATCAAACGTGTTATTATACCATTCGCAGTTCATGTCTGCGAAACATTTGTTTCGCAGTCGTCATAATTCTCGCGATAGAAGATCGGTCAACATTTTTGATGGAACGCTTGCAAATGCGTCGTAGCGTTTGTTTATTTTTCCCGCTTTTTAACGAAAAATTCCGACAGAAGATCGAGACGAGCGGCACGAAGTCGCGGCGGAAAATGAATTCATCGCCTTTAATTTGCAATCTTTATACGTTCTTGGCCAAGTTACGACTTTTAATTCGATACAGTGCTTGGGTTTTTAAATATTTAACGATGGAATATTAGTGAGAATTTTATTAACCTTGCAATGAAGAGTATTTTGTGAGGTAATAATAATATAATTCATTGTTATTTATTCGTTTTTAGAATGACTTGTGCTATTGTTTTTTATTTACTGTTTCTTTGGTGAAAATGTAGTAGTAAAACGTAAAAAATACTTTAAGGAAAAGTGAAATTAACGCTATTCAAGCTGTTCATTTCAAAGTTAAGGAAGTCCATTTTCCAAGATACATCGATGGAGCCGAGCGACATTGACGTATCTGTTTAAAGTGTGCTAATACTATATCATCCGAAAATATTCCCCTTAAACTGTCTTATCTACACATGTTGTACGTAAAATGACTTATCTACTGCATACGGCTCTGAAATGTCTAATAAATTTTCCCAAATTTTCGCGTTAACTATAGTTTGCAAATGCATTTACGTTTTTTAACATTTCAATACAAAATTCAAAATCAGAACATTGGAACTAAAAGAGATAAATTATTTGTTTATTGAGGAATGTACGTATTTGAGATGATTGTTGGCTAAGTCTACCGAAAAATCTTCTTATAATATACAAGAATTTGATTTCGTTTTTGTATCATTAACAATGATGACTGTGACAGAAATATAGTCCCCGAATCGATTCCCAGACTTTGATTTTTTCATATATAATCCAAGTCTTAGTGAATAGATTTGTTCTCTGACTTCAAAATAAGAGAATGTTTAATCTTTTTTCTTTTTTTTTTCTGTAAAGGACAAAATCCATTCTGCTATTTTAATTAGTATATCAAAGAGTTGAAACGATTGATTACACCATTGGGCATGCCATTAGAGTAATGATGATCATAGGGAATGTCGTACTGAGAATTCTATGTTATAGTATAGCAATCAAGGCAAGAGACGATGTGTTGAGTGAACTGCTATTGAAAATAGATACAGCTTATGAATTGTTAAAGTAATTAAATTGAAACTAATTTTGTCTTAGAAAAGTCGTTAGATCTATAATCTTTTTTTTAAGGATATATTAAGGATACATTTTTTGAATTATTGACGCGCTATAAAAATGTTTTGTTTCGTTACTTTTTACATCTATATACATGTCGCTTCTACTAAAAGATATTTTAAATACACGAGTATTTTAATATTGCAGGTGAAACTTTTTAATATTCGACTGCAAATACTGTGATTCGTTTTGTCTACTTCTAGACAATTCTTATCATTTCGTCCAAACTTATCGTCACTTATATAAATTTAATTTTTTTTTTTTAACTCCAACTTTCGGTTTTAATAACTTGGTAAATATATATTTATACTTATATTATTTTAAAAATGGTTGTAATAAACGTGAGATTTGTTTATATAATTGACAACGACATAATTTATATTACTTGATAAAAAGACGTGTAAGAAATCAAACTTTTTCAACATTTTTTTTATTTCTGTTGATTAATAATAGCAGAGAGTTTTTAACTACGTGCAATATTTTTAACCGTTCAAATCCAGATCAGAATAATTAGAACCGTTCGTGTAGAAATGTAATGGAATTCACGAGACATAAAAGGTACATATATTGTAGTGTAACATTTTATTCTTTTTAAAATGCGAAATTCGCCATCCGCGAATTCAGATACATTTAAATTAATCTGTCTTAAACTTGATTAAGATTGTTTTCATACATGATTATATATAATGCGCTTTTGCACTTTGAGTAATTAATGTTAAGATCAAAGTTTTGTTGGAACAACAATTTCCGAGTTGGCAAGAATTGACGGGGTGATCATGGTTGCGTGTATATGGTGACATTTGCAAATGACTTGTTTGCAAATTATTTTATTAATTCAAATATTATACCATACATTTCAATGTTTTGGACAGTACATCCTCATAAAACTCAAGTTCTGATAAATTACATCTATTTTTTTAAGTTTATTTTTTATTTCGAATTTTATTCGATTATAAATCTAATATTTATTATCATCATAATTGAAATGAATAAATATACAAATATCACTTAAATCAGAGAACAATCTTATCCTCAATACAATTTAACAAAAAAAAAGTAAATAAATAAAAAAAAAAAAATAAAAATAAAAAAAACAAACAAAGCAAAGAAAAAAAATTAAGCACACATTGGTACATAGCTAGTTTAATAATTTTCAAACCTTATTTAATTTAACATTGTTTAAATACAAAGTAACAATTCACGGTTGAATTTAATATTTGAAATACATTTTCAATTTCTATATTCAAGGAGCAAAATGTTCAACATCCACTTGTAAAGGGTTTCACGCCGACAATAATAATAAAATTTAAAGCAAAATTTCTTTTGCTTTAATCGCTTTTACTTATCTATTTTCAATCTGCAAAATGCGTCGTTCAGTTGAACCTTGTAAATTAGAAGATTTTCACTTTGACAGATTTGATTGTATCCATGAATAGTATAGTATAAAACAGTCAAAATGAACAATATTTATAATTGTATTGTTTGTGTAATAATCGATTTTATTACATTTATTAATTTATTTTGTTCTTCGTTATTATTATTATCATTATTATTATTATTATTATTATTATTAATTATTATCATTATTTTCATGATTATTACTATTGCAATCATTATTATTGCAAACATTACTAAAATCACGGTATATTTCATACGTTTAATTAAATTGTAACGAGCAATACACTGACACGATAGCGGATGTGAAGAACCACCTATTTGTAGAGATTCATTGAAAAGTATATCTCGCAGTCGCGTGGTTAAGTGCTCATCATGGTGACAGAAATGTCGCTGAACACAGAGGAATTTGATTTTCAACAGTGAGCTTTTTCAGTGTTTGAAAACATGACGTTAAAATACAGATGATACTTTTGAAAAGTAACATACGAATGTGTTTTAACAATCACTTAAAAAAAAAAAAAAAAAGCTTGACTGCATGGACGTTTTAATAACGTACACATTTAATGAATTGTACAAGCTCGTTCTCTCAACATTTCTTTTGATCGTAACAATGCAGTCGTTTTGGTATTAATAGACTGGTTTTTTCTCAACGCGAATTCTTGTTCTCGATAACCACATTGTTGATTCTAACCTCAAGATTTTAAAAGGCACTATTTTTAATTCACGACCAAATGCGTTTTATTCAAGTTATTTGTTTTTGCAACGAATATTTAATTTCTTTCAAAATAGTCAAAACGCGGCACCAAAAATCGTCATCTTTCACTTTTAACGAAAATTGTGTACGTCGTTTTCCGAATGACCACTCAGTCACGTTAAACATAGTCATCGGATAAATAATACTAATACGGTGGAAATTTTCGCAAAACGACTCGGACTCGCACTTCGAGGTCAAAAGGTTCAATTCAATTTCCCAACGCAGACTTTAATAACAACGGAAGAAAATTTTTTTCTCCCATAACAAGACTACAATCAACGCTCGACAGAGATGAGAAACTACTTTTATGAGAGAAATCTGGAGATAATTGGGCAACATTTGCCGGGATATTTTGGGCCATGTATACCATATCAGTCGAATCTTCTACTTTGGTGCACTTGGGAAGTACTTTGCGCCAAGTTCTCAAACATCGCTTTCCCGAGGCTAAGCTATCTAAGAACGTAGAATAATCAATCCGACGGTGGTCTGCGATTCGTTGGTACCGCAAAAATGCTCCAGTGCCGTTTGTCATTCAATTGACCAGCTCCTTCATAATTTTTTTTCTCTTCGTTTTAGCGAGGGTGAAGCCTCATTAAAGAGTTCAAGTGCCGTTAATTTCTTCGCAAATTACGACATCGGCAGGTTTAATTAGAATTTTCGTTCCGTCGGAAATTGTATCGTTCTTTATGACGGTGTTTCGGATTTCGCTTGCTGTCGAATATTTGAAAATCGCATGCAAGTTTATATTAATGATGTATGTTGCAACTTTGATAACAACGAGTAAAAAATTCACATACGTTTGCTAATCGGAATTTTTTTATATTAAAAAAGTAATAATTAAAAGAAAACTCGGTGCATAAAAACACATTCATCATTTGTTGTCTCACAGCGGCAATCAAAGTTACTGTTTCTGAGAAACTCCTTCTTTTTTCTTCAACCTCGCTACTCCGGATTTCCTTCTATTGAGTTCGCCGAATCTTTCCATCTATTTTTGTTTTTAGCTACCTTCAAAGAATAACGGAAGGAGCCCCGAATTGCCCGCTTAACTTGATCAGTCTACCAAGTAGATGATCGGCCTCCGGATTTTCGACTTCCAATATTTCTAGTTATCATAAGATGTTTAGCTTTTCGTCTGTAAGTGAATACATTTCTTTTTCCCCATTTATTCAATTTCGTCGACCAAATGAAGGTATAATGCACACGACGGTGAAAATATAAATTATCTTAATCGAAATCTTAATCTTAATAACGTTATTACGAATAATATAAATGAAATACACAAAGAAAAATTGTTTTTCAATTCCAACATTATGCAGTATTAAATTTACTTTACTGTTATCAACAAGAACTTTTTATAATAGTAAAAAAAAAATTCTAGTTACATTAATCTGAAATTAAGAATTCAATTCTTAGACCGAAAGATGGTTGTTTTAAAAATATCATATTCACTATTATGAATTTGATATTATTATTCGAACGCAGACCAAATTGTAAATAAAACCATTTTTTTTACATGTTATACTTCTCTTTTTGTTATTCAAAACGTTTGTTTGTTTAACACAACAAAAACAGTTGTAAATGAATTCTACATTTCATTGAACTCTGATACTGTTTTATTTTTTCACGTTTAAATTACGGGATAAACATTCTTTTTGCAAGTTCGTATTAATTAAACAACATTAATGAAGGGTTGCGATGTATAAAAACATTTAAATTATGAAGCCGGCTCGTTATTCGTGAATTTTAAACTCATTTTTAATAACAAGTAGCAACTTCGATTCGTACGAAAAATTATTATACAAGCCGTTTAACATGTGAATCTTGGCAATGAGTTGCGTTGCATGCTAATGCGAACATTCATCATAGTGACGTTTGTATTATGATCGCTTAAAAGGTAAATCATCGTCGGTTGAATTTTTATCACATATTTTTATTTACTTCCGTTCACTTCGTCATCCATTAACGATTCCGAGGCAATATAAAATATGTCTTTTGTTTCGTCTATTCTCATAAATATCACATTTCACAAAAGTTCAGTTAAATGAAAAAGAGCGCGAAAATCTCAAGGATTGCGCCCGAATTCAAAATACTCGCGCACATTTCTAGCTCGATATTTTATATTCAAAGAGAACAACCTTGATTAAATGGAAAAAAATGTTTTAAAATCTTTTTTAAGCATCAATTATTACTTAAAACTATCAACTAATTTTCGTCAAGTAGTTTAATATTTACCAGCATATTGATTAGAAGATAATAAATTTCAGTAAATGCGCCGTTGTATCTGCGATTCGAGCGGCAATTAAAAATTAATATATTTTTCATCTTCTTTGTTACAATAAAAAATTCAACGGATTTACCACTGATTTTGGGGGTGAAATTAAAACCGCTTTGTTTGCTCAATTCAAACAAATTTCTCATCGACAATGGCTTGCCGATGCGTCCACATTTTTGTTTCTTCAATTTTTTTTTCTCTTTTTCATCGTGTTCTATTACATATAAATCTTACCCCACCGTACCAATAACTTTTTAAATTCAGTAAAACATTTTATGGGCCTTTCAGTCAAACGAATCGATCGCTAATAATGAAATGCGTGCAAACAAATAAACGAATGAATGATTAAAGGAACGAATAAACGCAGTGGAAAAAAAGAGCAAACGAATGTAGCGAAGAGACAAATTTGCACAACTGACTGGGAATAAAATCATTGTTATGCAGCTGTTCATTCATTTAGTTTTACCTTCGTCGGAATCCAGACGTTTTCATCAAATAAGTAGTAAAATCGTTTGTATTTGCATTGAGTCGAAGGACAAATGAAATGGCGCCTTTCCTAAAAGAACTGCCAATGTTCTCGTCAGTCAGGTTATCCGTTCAATGTACGTAAGAATCCTCTGGGACGAGTTTCAGAATCGCAACTCGTGCATTGCAATTTTAAAGGACGATCCAATGGGGTTAGTTGTGTGTTTTCGACTTAAAAATATCGTCCCGTCCTTTCCCACCTCCCCACCCCCCCATAAACCTACCCCCGCCCCCCCCTCTACCTGTACTCTCCCTCCTTCTCCCTATCCTATCTCGTCTTCATCTCTCTCTCTCTTATATATCTCTGTCTCCATGTTTTCTCTCCTTATTTTCTCGTCCCTCCTCATCATGCACGTCCTATTACTATTCGTCCACTCCTCACTCACTCG
>JABFOV010001472.1:0-25166 GCA_022817685.1 Aradophagus sp. ZL-2020
GTATTGGACATCACAATGGTACCCTTTGTTGTAGGTGTCAGAGTTCCTGTTATTGCCCCAGCAGTTACAATTTTAGGTCGCTGAATAGTTTGTACCAACTGCGGCGTTTGTCCCACAATTGGTTGCACCTGTGAAGATATGTCTGTTTGCGAACTTGGAGTAGCAATTTGTTTCAACGTTCCTGATTTAATAATAGCTGTTGGTGTGATTGTTTTAGATGCATTTGTTGTCGCAACGGTAATCTTTGTTGTTGCCTAAAGTAATAAGTTATATAAATATATCATACAAAATAAAAAGTAACTTAATTACAAGTATGTGCAAGTGAAATAACAAAAAGATTCTTACTTGTGCTGGACTTCCAGTAGTATTTGCAGTTGCAGATGACTGTGTGGTAGCAATAGCAGTTTGATTAGAAGTATTCAAAACGTGCAATTTTCCATCAGGCATTTGCACCAACTGCTGTCCAGGCATTAGACCACGTACTTGCAATTTTCCATCTGGACCACGAAGAATTTGCACCTTTTGTGGAACTATTGTGGTTGGTGTTGCCGCTTGATTTGTAACTTTAATTAAAGACTGCTGCGGAGAAGTAGTAGTTGCACCTTGAACTGCTGTCTTTGGAAGAATGTTCGTTGGACCTGGTATTACGCGAGTTGTTCCATCTGATGCTTTAAATAAAGAAATGGTTCGACATCACAAAAATTAAAAAAATAGATTTGGAATGTAATTTACTATCAACATCGTACTATATTTAATTTGCAATAAATATTAAAGTAATATTTATTATTATTTATTGGAAATTGAATATAAAAAATGAATTTTATTACTCACTTTTCGTCATGTAAATTCGTCTTGTACCAATGACTGTTTTATTTTGTGTTGGTATAGTCAGAAGAGAAGTCAACGGTGATTTTCCAGCTGCATTTGGATTTGCTGGTATTGCCACTTTAGTAATTAATTTGATCTTGCCATCTGAAAAAAGAAAAATATAGAATCACTTTATTTATAAAACAAATACAACAAAATATGTAAGAAATCAAACAAGTAAAGAAAGTTGTACAATTATTTTGTAATCGAAAAGTCTCACAGGTGAGATTTTATAGTACAGTTTGTTTAAATATTCAAATAAAAATTGATCTCGAACCTTGATTAGAACTTGTTGTAACTTTAATCAGCTGATTCGGCGTTGCAACATTGGCTGGACTCTTGAGAGTCTCAAGCGCCCTCTTTTGCTGATGCGCTGCTCTTTGCAGGCGCAATTGCTGCTCCATTTTTTCCTTGATTTCTTCTGGAGTGGCTTTTCCACTAACCAACTGGTCTGCGGAGGCCACTATCGTAGTACTCCTGTTACCTGTAGCAGTATTTTGAGGACCGCTGGACCGGCTCCTAGTAATAATCTGGGCATTAGCCTTCTCTAACCTAGAAGGGAAACACACACACACAATGGAAGGTTAGCGCCATGTGATGGTTAAAGCGAGGAAAGGATATTTTGTACAAAAGCGCCATTGCTCCCTTTCCACGTTTCATCTGTTCTTAATTGCTTTATAAAATGAAAATCCCAAAAAGCAATGATGAATGATCAATGAGACTCAGATAAAACATTCATTATAAAATACGCATACAAGCCAATTGGTTCTGTGGTAAAGCAAATAATTTAAAATTTGGGATGAGTATTTCTTCATTAGAAATAATGAAAGATTATCAATTTGTCTTTTCATATTGTAAATACTTACCTATCACCGTACTGTTTTATTTCCCAAAGTTCAAGTTTATCTTCATCAACCCATTCTTCTGATACTTGTGGTTCTGTACTTTGAGGACTCTCAGGTCTCTTTCTTTTCCTCAAACCGCTTCGAATTGATGTAACTTCTATAAAAGAAATAACATGAGTAAACGTTAAATTATGTAAAATTTGAATGTGCATGTTTAAACAGGTAATATTGGAAATAACAATTCGTTTCTTACCCCGCACTTGTTTTGGTAGTTCTAATGGAATTACGACCTTTCTCCGCAAATACTGTGTTTTATCCAAAAACTGTCCCACATGACGATGTTTTAGAATTTCAAGAGACATGATTTCAGTGTCTGTGGTAATTTGGTGTTTTCCATCTGCAGAAATTGGCTTGATTACCATGTCGTCCCATCGAAGGCAAGCCCAGAGAATTCTCAGTTGCAGTGCTGCAGCTGCCAAAGACTTTAAACCAACAGTACGATACAACCAACAGGTCTTAAAGAGAGGTCTGGGACAAGGATATGGCCAGACAGACATATTGGCTTTGGCTCCATGATGAAAACCTTGGACTGGCATTTTTCCTCCAACACGTGCTAGCTTCCTTAGTTCGTGTTGTGGAAGAACCAAAATACTCCGGTGACGATTTTTTGTTGAAAAAGTCGAGCAAAGTGGATATTTAACAGGAGTTCGTTTTTTCCTTCTGTCTGCCAAAGAAATAGCTACTTTTTTTAGGTAAACCTTGCCTTCAGTAGATTTAGCAGAATAAATTCTTTCACTACCATCTGCGTTAAGTTCCTTTGGTACGGCAGAACGTTGAACTGTTCTACCTCGTCGATTTACGATAATTGTTTTTATGCTGCGAAAATGCAATGTTGTTTCAAATAATTACATAATAAATTTTTGTTTACACATAGAGATAAACTAACAGTATGTTTTCATACATACAGTAAGTTTAACATATTTAAAATATTATCAATTAAAAAAATTAAGATTCATTACCTTTTATTATCTACCGTTGTAACGTCAATTGAATTTTGTTTTGAGCAGCCTGGTTCAACTTTACAAACGACATCATTAACAGCTTTAACATCTATATTTGCAGGTGCAACATCAGTGTCTGTTGATACGGTTTCTTGGGGTTCGGTTTTAATTTCAGTTTTGACATCCTCCAGTTTGATTTTCTTTGTCTGTGGTTCCTCTTCTGTGCTGACTTCAGCCTTATCTTTTTCTTTTCTTTCCGTACATTCAGCTACAGTAGAATCTAATTCTTTTTTTACCAAATCCTTTGATTCGTTCACTTCAGACTTTACTTCTGCATTAATAGATCGGACTACTGATGTATTTATTTGCGATCCAGTATTGTTAGCACTTAAAATATTTGCTTTCTTAAGAAGACTGACTAATTCACGTTTGAGTCGCGCCTTTTGCAAGCAAGTTGGTGAATAACAAGTTGAAATTAAATTTTGAGTTGTAATGGCGTTCTTAACACCTGTCATGGTCATGTTACAATGTCGCGAATAGCAAGCATTCGTTTTTCCAACTCGCATGATGTTAGCATATCGAGCACGAATTTGTTGAATACGTTTACTGACAATAGCCAGAGCAGTTATGGGTTTGGCTTGAGGCTTGCCAGTAGCAGGATCTATATTATCCCCCTCAGCTTCTTCATTATTTTCAATGTCAACTTCAGTTTCAGTTCCATCAACCAAACATTTTTGATTTATCACTTGGTTTGGTTCCTTTTGTTTTTCCTATTAAATAACGGCCATATTAGTTTAACTTTTGACAATTATATTAATTTATATTACGTTGTGAATAACACATACATAGTAAACATTAAATATTCTATGATGAAATTAATAAAATTATTTGTCAAAAAATAGGAAATTACAATAAGTTAACCTTAGAAATGTAATTATTTAAAAATACAGTCGACAATGATTTCCTGGAAACCATTCGACAGTATATAAAATATATTTCTCATTCATATAAAATATAAAAACAAGAATAATTACTGTTTGCAGAATACGTCGCTCTTCAAGAAGTTTCAAGTGCGTTCGTCTTGCAAGAAATTCATCAAGCTTGGTCTTCTTAGCAACTTTTGGATAATAAAGTCTACCCGTTGTAGTTAATGCTTTCATTACATCTATTTCTTCAAATTGCTGAATTGGTGTAAAAACTTTTTCAATTTTCATTCCAGCTAAAACTGTAAAGACAATAAAATTATTGTTAACAAGAAAAAAAAATTGTTTTTATTAATAATGAGGAAACGATAAATCAATTTTTTCATGTACTTTTTTGAAATTCAAAGCAAATTTAATAAAATTTTAACTTACAGGATAAACTATTTTTCTCCTTTTTCTCACTGTCGACTTTCGACGTTGATTTTCCATCTTCCGTTTCAGTCTTAACTTCTTCCTGCTCCTTAGTGGTTTCTCCATTGTTTACTTCTTTCTTAACATCCTTCTGTCCACCATATTCTTCCATTAAATGCTTATATGTTGGTGGATCTAGCGCTAAAATTTTCATTCCAGCCTGATCTTTGATCTGAACCATGATTTTCTGTGGTCCAGCTAATAAACCGACCTTGTACATATTAACAAATTTGTATCTTCTGCTCGATGAAATCCAAAGCCAGCCCCATTGACCATGAACTCTGTATTCCTCTCCCTTTTGTTTCCAAATTTGATGTTTGATTCCCAAAGTATATTTGACAAAGTTATATGTCAACCTGTTTCTTTCTTCTTCATCTTCTTTTTCTTTCTTTTCCTTTTTGTCCAATCGCTTCTTTTCTTCGCGTTCAAAAGCTGTAACTCTTTGGAGTTTTACATGACCCAAATGTTCGTGCCAAACACTCGCGAAAACAACTTGTTTTATACAGGCTTGAAGCACAATTAAGGCTCGTGCAAAATCCCGTGGGTTCACACAGGTCGATACAGCCGAGGTCCAGGGTTTTTTCAATAAAGGCCAGTTAGTGTGCATGAAACTCGCTTGAATGTTGCTTTCCAATTGCAAAATCGTCTGCCTTATAGTACTGACAATTAATGATCTCGCACCAGTCAAACTACCAACCCATTTAAACTCAGACGCTTGAGTCAAAGAAAATTTATGAGATAAATGACGCTTCTTGTCACGTTCTTCATTACGTTGGGATTTGTTCAAGGCTATAGTATTAGTGCTATACTGATTGACATATGACTTGTAGTTGTTGTCCATGCCCAATTTAAACAAATGAGTACCCGAGGCAATCTGATGAGCCTTTTGCCGAGTTATTCGAGTACCCTCACTTTCCTCTTTAAGAGTCTTCTCAAGTTTGTCTAACTCCTCCTTTGACAAACTTGATTTGGATTTATGCTTTACTTCCTCCATATTGAAAGTTCGGGGTGTCAGAGAACCTGTTTTGGAACGGGTCACGATTGTATGCTTCTTACCTGTTGATGTTAATAATAAGTAAATTATAAAAAGTTAAGTAATTAAAATGATTGAAATCAGATGATGTATTTGGATTAAATTAAGTAAAAAATGCGATCTTACCATCCTTCCCAGTTTTAACACCATCGTCCGTCTCAATATTTTCATCTTCTTCTTCTTCCATGTTGCCATTCTTTTCTTTTTTACTTTTATCCCCATTTAAGCTTTCATCCATACCAGTTTCGATTTCAACAGTTTCTCCAACAGCGTTTGAAACTCCCTCCCGGTCGGAAGTGGATGTTGTCGACTCTTTTGTTTCTTCATTTTGTTTTGAAGTTGGCACTGAATTTTCTTCTACTGGATCATTTCCTTCCTGCGCTCGCTGTTCTGCTCCTTCAGCTCCTTGCTTCTCTTTCTCTTTTTTCTCTTCATGTTCCTTTTCCAGTTTTTCCTCGTTTTCCTTTCTTGCTTTCAAAATTAGAGCGTTTTCAATTTCTAGATAGGATTTTTTATTTCCTTTAAATTGATTAGTCAAAGTTTCTGTGATTTCCATTTGTCGAATGATTTCATCTTTATAATCTGACAATTCACGATATAAAGCTACTTCCATTTCATTGCGGTCCAACGAGTTCATTAACTCTTCAAATTGCAATGGGGTACTATAATACCATACTTCTCCATCTTCATTTTCGCTAAGAAATGTTAAATTAATGTTAGTATAAATTAGGAGCAGCTAGCTGAATTAACGACAGAAATATTTGTTAAAGAAATATATAAAAATAAGCAGTTTAGTAACACAATGATGATTTATAAAGTGAACAGTAATTAGAAATAGTATTTTCATACTAAAGTTTATAAAGTTTATAAATTGATTTAAAGACCGATATTTTTACTTACACAAATATTCTTCGTGCAAGAAACCAATATTTTCTCCCATGCCTGTCAAATCCTAAATGTTCTTGACGACAAAGTGCACCTTTCTTTTCAACATCTAAGATGCAGTCGACAACACCAGATACTTTATGAGCTTTACATATATTACATTGCCAATCTTCAGTGGGTACATCCACTAAAGGTGGTTCAACACATTCCAAATGGAATACTGCTGGACATGTTTCACAACACAATAAATCACCTAAACGATGGCACACTCTACAGTGATCATCATAATGCATATTTCCTGTTAAATTAAAACAAAGTGAATGTTTTATTATTGTTGTTATTATTATTATTACTATTATTTGAATGTACAGCATATCTATTTTTTATTCACTTTTGTTTTTTTTTTTTTCAATTTAAGGATCAATAAACAAACAAACAAAATTAATTACATTGCCTTCATAAAGAAAGTCTTCACAACTGTTGAAATTACTTTATATACTATATCACATTTGCATGTAATATGTCCAATAAAAATTATCATATTTATGAAATGTGATATAAATTAATAAATTAATGACATAAAACTTGCATTTATACTGTAAAATTTTACAATCTATTAACAAGCGGACAATAAACCTACCTTCATGTAATAAATCTTCTCTAACAGGATTCGTTATTAAAAACTGTCCTGTTAAAAATTGCAAAACTTTAATTCTGTCTTCAATGCTTGTAAAAGGATATTCACAATTAGACAAAATGTTTAAAACACCCTGGTCAAATGACTTGTCACTTTCCACAAAACTTCTAAGCACTTCTGGCCAAGTGAGCGAGTCAACAAAATACAAAGTAACGTTGACTGAATCTTTATGATCCAGAGGTCCGAAGTGTGTTTGTTGTGAGTCTTCTTCTCGCAGAAGAGCTTTGATTAATGCTATGTGAATTTCCGCAAATAAATTTGTCTGATCCTCACAACTCATTGCAGCGCAAAAATCTTCAAATCTAAAAGGCGAAAGTCTTACGAGCGTCCTGAAATGTTCAAGCCATGATTTTATTAATATGAGTAATTGTAAAATTATTTACTATTATTTCTAAGAATTATTATTATCATTATTGTTACTATTATAACATTATTAATATTTTGGAAAACCGTTTTGAATTAAATAAACTTGTTGCATTTATAAGTTTTTAAAAATTAAATAAATATAAGTCAGAATTCCGCCTGCCCACAAAAGGGCACAATTATATAAATATCTGTCATACAATCTGGCGACTTCTCTTTGAATTATGTAAAGGGATTGCATTTGTAATGATAAGATGAGGAACATTTATGCAAATCTTACTCAACTTCCACTAAATAATAAAGTGAAGTTCTAACAAACACAACTCATTGGAACCTTTTATTCAAATAACGTTCTTTTTTATTTTAACTCAATTGATAATAAACTTTTATAAGATGATTCTATCACGCTAAAATAGTCAAATTATCAACTAAATTTAAATAAAATGAGTTCATTTTTTATTCAATGAATCTCACCTCATGAAAACTTAGTTGTTCTTTTTTTCTTATTCGGAAGTTTGACTGTAGAGACCACTGATATAACAGGAAGTAATTGAAAATTTGTTCCATTCATTTGTCTGGTCTTTAATCCTCTAGTAGTTAATTCTTTTGTCATTCAGTTGGTCCAATTAGTTGATTATTAAGTTATTCAGTTATGCAGAAATATTTTTCGTTCATTTATTTACATTACATTACCTTACACACATTAGTTTTAAATTGTAAATAAGACTGTAGGTGTTTTTATTTATTTCAGTACAGATGAAACAAAGAAACAAGTAAAGTAACAATAACAAGAATAATATTAATAATACAAAATGTAAAATAATTAATTAATTGTAAAATTATTACCTGAAGTGCCTTAGGACTTCATAAATGGACAAAGTTGGTAAGACAAATTCCTTGGGAATGAGAAGATCATCAGAGCTCTTGGGTAGCACCAGAGGCGGAAGTTCTCTGTTCTGTAACCACAGTGGTTCTGGACTTGGAGGTCTTTGTTGGCCCAGCAAGCTTTTCCGTGGCGTACCAGAAGTATTGCTATATGACGACAGTGAGAAGTCGCTATCACTTGAAGGGTCTGGCTCATCTAGAGTTTCACTGCTTTCAACATCGGTTTGCAATAACGGATCATCCTCGACGTCAGTTTTGTTGTCACTCGACTCATCTCCAAAATCTGAACCATAATGGTACTCTGAATCATGGTCCTCGACATTGGGATTGTATCCTCGCCTTTGGTAGGCACTTGTTGAATGTCCACCTTTGCGCGAATGGCGTTCACGATTAGACTTAGACCTGCGAGGTCTTATAGAGCGCTTTTCTTCATCTGCGTTTACATTTGGTGATGGTGAAGTTGGCCGTGAAGCTGTCGGTGTGCTCGGTTGAGAGCTTGGTGTCTCGGAACCCTTGTTCTGAAGATACTTGGGCTTCTTCATCAAGTGGTACTGAAATTTTTTCGGCCTTTCCATCACAACGGATTTGGGCGGCCGGCCCCGGCGCTTCGTTCCTCCTCTCCCAGACATTGTTAAAGGCGATCTAAATTTTTATCCGTTCAGTTATTATTATTTTCCATACAAACAAAAAGATATTCTAATTCAAGCATTACAATCAAAAATACAATTTTGCTCCGAATAAACTGTTTAAGATATATTATTTGTGTGTAAAAATAATACTTCAAAGTCAAGTTCTTTCAAATTTTGTTTGTACATCGCAAAGTATGAATTAGAATTGTCGATACACATGCTGTTCTTTTTATGTGTAGAAATCCATTTAATTTTATTTTTGCCTACACATATACTTTGAAAATGTCATGTAGATCAAATATCCATTCAAAAAGAAGGGTAATATATTTTTATTCCATTTGTTACACATATTTTGCGGTCAGTAATAATTATATTGAAAATACAATAAGTACAACAATGATACAACAATTTGTTTACTACCAATGAAAATAATCAACCTTAAAAGTACACAGCATATGTTATAGGAGTTAAATCAGCAAAATTATTTATCGATTTCAAATGAAAAAAAAGAACCAAGAAAAAAAAAGAAAATAAGAACATAAACAAATAGTAGACGAATAATAACCGAACTATGGTGACAGGTTTGATAACGAAGCACGTGGGTGCAAGTTTGTAAACAATCAAAAAGATCAACCTGGAGCAACAGAGGTCACGTGGTTCGAAAGTGATGAAAAAATGTGGTCGGGGCGGGTGGACGATTCATCTGCGAGCAAATCCGAAGGAAATTGCACTTTCGGGCGACAAGTCGGATCGCTTGGCGGAGACAATGACACTAGCTACAAGCGTCGATTCAATTGGCTTGCAAAGCCGACGCCATCTTGGCGACGGAGAATCCGAGCGCGCGAGCGGTCGTGCGACGCGCGGCTAAGTCGGGCTTGACGGGCCTCGGCCCTGGCGGCCCGACATCGTCGGGAACTTGGAGGTTAGGATTGCGCGCAAGCACGGGCTTCCCCGGCGGGCCCCGGACTTTTTTCGAGCCGCGACACAGCAGTCGAGCGACGACCAATCACGAGGCTCGTGAGTCGCGAGGCGACGCGAGAGGGCGCCGTTGGCGCTTATGCAGAGCGAGTAAACGAGGAAGAAAGAGGGAGCGAAAGAGAAAGAGAAAGAAAAAAAACGGCGCTTTTGGCGACGGCCTGGCATGAAATGTAGCGGGCCCCGGTCGCGATTCGCCGCGAGCGCGGGCGCGCGCAGGCCGCGTGGTGTCCCGGCGTCCGCCGCGCATCGACGGGCCGCCGCGACGCGACGCCCGCGTCTCGCGCTCGCCACCGCCGTCGAAACTAACCTCGGCGCTCGATTGGACCACCGAACTCACATTTACTCACATTCACATTACATTCCCAAGCTCATCGGCCGTTGCGTTGCTCGCTGCGCACCAATTTGCCGCTTCTCCCACTGCAACGATCACGTCACACGCTTTATGTACCACGGGCTTTTAATTCCGGCCGTTTTCAAACGTATAACGAGACACCTTTCGATGAATTCAGCCTAACTCGCCGCGCCATCTGCCGGGACTTGTGGGCGGAAGTGCCGACAATTCGCTTGACTGACATGCGACATTGTGACACCGACACTTTTTGTCAACAAAAACATTGCCAAAAATCACCGCGCCAATTTTTAACCAATATTTTCACTCGCGACTTTCGCATTTTTGCTTTAATCGATGCACTCTCTGTCGGAAATGATAGCCACTTTGACGCGCAACAGCGCGACGTTGCTCGACTTTCGACCTTCCTTCTGTCACTCGGCTTTTTTTAAGCGTCAATTTATTTAATTTCTCTTGGCAAATCCCACGTTTTTTGCTTTCCTCGCGGAGTAACGAGTAATCTTACTTTCTTTGTCGCTGCGACGATTAATTAAGACGTCGCGAGCAACGTTGCAGGATGCACCATCGGTTGGCGCGAATATTTGAATTTAGCATTCGTGTTCGGATCAGACGAGCTCGAATTTCAGTCCTTTTTTGTTGATCGACTTTTATTGTTTATCGCGGCAGTGTTGCCTTTTGACAACACGGTCGCTGACAACGATCGATGGCGTGATTGTTGTTATTGTTGACAAATGTCATTCCCTACAGTTGTTGGTGGCGACACTGGACGCTGAGTAGCCGTAACTGAAGTTAATTTCAAAACATAGAAGTGTATAACTTTAATTAAAAAGTTAAAAAAAAGATAAAAAGAACAAAATAAACGTAACTGTTGTTCACAGACAAATTATACAACCATCATTTTGAAAAACAAATTTATTTTTCGTTTTACGAAATCTCGAAATTATATTTCAAGTTAAGCTAAGATAAAAATAATGTATTCTGTTTGTAATCATCGAGAATATTTACAAAGAAGAAAAGAAAAGAAAATTTATAAAGTCTCAAATATGAATTGAGTTGATTGATGTTTATGTATTTATCGGGTAAGAAAACATGGTAATACGGCACTGCGAAACACGTGAGCTGTCCGGGAAGTTTGATTAAAGCAACATGGCGGACTTGTAAAAGCGAAATTTTACAAAACTCGACTGGTGGACGCCGCGATTTGGATCGAGGAAAAAACAACCCCAACTTGTGCACGACAGGCCAAAAATGATGGAAACAATAGCCACGACGAAGATGTACCACGTGAAGCCCGTGTTTTCGATGACGAGCAGGCTGCCGCGGGTCAAAGTCATGTATGAAATGAAAAACATTCACGAATCCAACGGGCTCGCGTCGAAAATGGAACAACAGGTTTCAAGATTGCTCAAGGTTTCGGCATTTGCTTTGTTCAATGATCGGCCGCGCGAAAAGCCGCGCTCGCGGCGCGATTTGTTATACTCACGTCTCGCGACTCGCCGTTAATATTCTCGAAATCCATTACTTTGACGTTCAGCGGCATGTCTCCGGCTGAAAATTTTCACCAACACTAATCACGATCGACCAAGAATGTGCTTCCGTAAGCTTGATCGATGTGTACCCCCCCGATTTTTGATGACGCTCCAGACCGCGATTTTTAACGGGAAACAACTTTTTTGCCATAATTTTTCACATTTCGCCTCTCCATAGTCAAACGATCGCGAGAATTGTTGCTTTTTGCAGGGAATCATCCCTGTAGCAAATTAATGGGTGATGGTTATGATGACGTGTGTGATGTAATATTTTTTTCTTCGTTCAAATGACGCCGGATGACAGTCGCTTGAAAGTAATACAATTTGTTTTGATTATTTTTGTCGTTTTGTCAGTGATTTTTCTTTGCATGAAAAGTTGCATGAAATAAAAAATGTCAACGGATTCCTTTTTCTCCTTTTTTTGTTACTATGTTTATGATTTTTGGCTTTATGTTGATGATATAAAATGTAAGCTGGTAATTGTAAGGTTACAGATATTTTTCTGGTATATGGAGTAAAATTAGTCATATATTGAGATCAAGAAAATTAAAGTGCTGTGGTTAAGGGAAAAAATTTTTGATAGTTAGAGATCGTTCAAAATTTTGTAATCAAGTGTTTTTAAATAATTTTTAAATTGAAGTAGTATTACGTTACATTTAGTTTAAACCTTGAGATAAAATAAATTGTAGATTGGATAATGATGGAATGTGTGAAAACAACTAATTCTTATCAATGATATTAAAATTGATATTATATCAAATTGAAATTAAGATATATTCAATTATATTTTTTTCTTTAATGGTTGATATTTCAATGACATTATGTAACTGAATGAAAATGCACTTGGCTCCAAGAAAGTTTCACAAGTGTCTTTGATTTAAAATAGTTCACATCTCTTTGCAAGTGAAACAAAGTATCAGTTTAAAAAATGGTAATGTAAAGTATATAAATTATCTGTGATTAATATTAATAAGTCAAATCTTTGTATATGCAATACAAAGATTACTAATTTTCTAAAGGCAAGATGCCATTAGTTTTTTTTCTTTTTTTTTTTAAGATTAAACTTACTATTTTACTGCTTTTAAAAAAAATATATTTATAAAGACATTTTATAAACGTGTTTGCTTTTTAGGCACCCCATCCAGAATTTGCTGCATTAGAATCGAAACAAGAAAGAATTCTTGGACAACTTGCAGAACTTAAAAAAATTATAGCTAACTTGTCTCTTATGGTAAAAAATTCAGATCAGACTCTAACAACGAGTCAAACTGTAACAACGACTCAGTCTGCAACAACGACTGTCACTGAAAGAGAAATAAAGATGGTATTAACATTTTGTAAATAATTCTGTTAAAGTACATTATCATCAATCATTACATTTTACCATTTTAATAAGTAAAAACAATTTTCATTCAACATTTAAAAAGCTTACCTTCTGTATTGTCAACTGTAGCAAGAGCTAATATTTTGTATGACTAACAATAATTATACTACCTTTATATATAACACTTTGTTGTTATATTCATTATAATTAACAAAAGCTTCATTGAACATTGATAATAATTTTTATATTTGTATTCCATAAAATATGTGGCACAGTAATTTATATTCTATTAAATATAATTTTACTTTCAGGATCCAATAACTATGGATTTGGTTGTGAAAGTAAATAGAAATGAAATTCCGTACTCATTATTGCCCTTAAAAAAAATTTGGCGAGATACTGTTTTTAATGTTTCTTGTCACTCTCATTCAGACAAAGTAACTGTAAAACCAACTGATGAAATTATTACTTTTCAAAACAATGTACAGTCTAATAACGAAGCGCAACAAAAGAAAATAGGACTCAATGTAGTTAATTTAATATTAATATGGAAAAATGGTAAGTTATTGCAAGTTATAAATTAAAATCTTCATTTTCATCTTACAGAAAAAAAAATTTGTTAACTGTCTTTCTTTTCTTTTCAGTGGATATTCTAGAAATAAGTGTGGGTTTACCAAATAAATGTTTATTAGGTGAAGCAAATTTGCTTCGACTATTAAGTAGAACATTACAAAGTCATAATTATGAAATTGACAATACTTGCGGTGAACCAAATGCAATAGACAAAATACTCGATGTTTGTTATGAAATGGATCAGGCAAAGTCTAATGAAGTTTCAAATGCAGCAGTTGCAAAGTTCAGTGATGCTTTAAAAACTGGGAAAACGTGGCTTGCAAGTGAAAATGAAGCTACAATTGCGGATATTGCCGCATGGTCTGTGATACAAAAACATTCGCTTAAAAAATTGCCAAACAATGTTTCAAAATGGTTCGAAAAGTGTCAAAAGCAATTTTGTTATTGATTACCTTGCCATGAAATACAATCTTTTAACTGAAGAGTTCTACTTTTATTCCAATTTTTTTACAGTATTAAAATTTGCATTCAAAATTTTACCTAACAGCCTTATCTCACAAATTTTAATTTTCAAATTTGATTTTTCAAATTGATAAATTTAAATTTTTCTTAAAGTGTAAACCTTGTTTAATAAGAATTGTTTAATAAGTTAAGATACAATTTGAAATGTGAATAACATTTCAAATGTCAACTATTAAAAAAAAAAAAAAAAAAAAAAAATTGAAACAAATCGTTGTTAAAAGAATTAGTTGAAATGAAAAGTATATTTAGAAAAAGAACTTTCTATTGAAGTACGGTCAAAAGTTGGTTAAAAGTCGTCTGCTCAGTAGTCCGTTTGGAGCAAGCACGATTTTATTTGTTTTGTAGTCTGTTTTGCAATCTTTTGCAAAGTTCTTCTAGCTGGCGTTGCATTTTAAGAACTTTATATTTTTATTTATTATATATTTAATATTTATATATTTAATTATATATAAGATATAAAATGTACAACATATGTGACATATATTGTAACATTTGATTATATTAAGATTATAATATAATATTTATATGACTTAGAGGAGTTTGATATATTTGACATGCTTTTATTATAATAAAAAAATATTGGTGTACGTAGGATTTTATATGGATTACATTTGCTTAATTGCAATATATTACAACAACGGATTACAAACAATGTAATGTATTTTTTGAGTCTCATACAACAAAATATTTACAAAAGTAAAAATACTAAAACATGTCAGGCACATGAAATAAGGTGCGAATACAATTTCGTTGGATGAACTTCAACCACTAAAATGTACTTGTATTCTCAATATTTTTTCTCAAATCAACAACTCCTCTACACGTTTTATTTACAGTCTTAACATTCAGACTCAAATTTCACATAATATTTTTCAATTAATTTTATATATAACAGTAAATATATTACATAAGAGTGTAGATTTTCTTTGAACTGAAGTTTAATAGCATTTTTCAATTAATTTTATATATAACAGTAAATATATTACATAAGAGTGTAGATTTTCTTTGAACTGAAGTTTAATAGCATAAAAATGAGATACAATCAATTAATAATTCTTTCTTTAAACTTTACCACAGTCAACGCTTTCTCAAGTCTAGCTTTATTAAATCCGATTTCGTTCATTAGAAACAAAATCGACATGAATCTTGTTGGCTGACACTACTACAATTTTGTCAAAGTCAAGCAGACATGTAGTAGATTAAAGTCCAATTATTTTCGGTTCTGGTTTTATACTCGAGAGAACGTTGAATATATTTTTTTAATTTATTGTTTAAATAGACTGAAAAAATTAAATAAATCATAAATTAGGGTCACAGACAGTTCTTGTAATTATTAAATATGACTATTCTTAAGCCTTTTTTTATACAAACAGACCCGATGTTGAATCTTGTTGCTTTTTATTTAAATAATACAAATAATAATGATAGAAGGCCTCTTACCGTTGAGTAGCAAAAAAATAGTTGAACATTAAGTAAACAAGATGGAACTTATGAGGTGTATCAAGACCAAAATGATAATGTATGAATTCATTATAACAATCATTTTAAAAATGAAACTTTTTAAATTATATTTAGTATTATACATAAACAATACATATGCATAAATTTTACCTTTTTTTTATTGCCGAATTGGAATTCAAGAATATTTTTTTAAATGCAAAAAAAGTGAAAATGCTATATGAAAAAGTGAGAATAGTAAGTCAGTAAGAGGCCTCTAGTAGTAAAAAACTTTTTTATTATTTTAGAGTAAAGACACCAGTTATTGATATAAAAATTTGTTTTTCGCAGTTTAGATAGCTTTTATTTTACGTAATATAAATCGACAATTCAGTTTGTTAATTTTAATGTTTATTAATAAATGATACTGATTGCAAAAATATTAATAATAATGAAAATTATGAAAATTCTTCAAAATCGTTCAATAAAGTGGGATTTTACTCTGTGTAGTACAACATTACAACAATGTTGTAATATTTTATAATAATGAATATATATTTAAATAAAAATAAACGTTTTAATGAGACATTTTTAACATCTTTATCCGGCTATAATTTTTACAAACGCAAAAGAACTTGTTGTGTCCAACCAAAAAGTAGCATGTTTCAGATAAACTTATGGAAAAATACATAATGTGATTTTGAAACGAGCTAATCTTTGTTAAATACGGTAACATATTGATTACTTAGCGTAAATAAAATCAAATATTGATCAATATGATAAAATCAAACTCATATAGTTTGCAGGAAATAATCAAATGAAATACTTTTTCTCTCTGGAGTTCAAGTATAATCATCTTGGCCGGATAAGCGTAAAAAATCTGCAATCACATTACCAAAATCACAATTATTGGTAATGACAAATATTTAATACTTAACTCTTCTTCTTGATATATATACATACATATATATATATTCTTAAAATATATATATGCTGTTAAAAAAAAATCAAAAGAGAAAATCACATGCGAGAAATTAGCACAGATTTTATCACACTTAATACTTGGCTTTCAGTATCCTGATTAGCTATAGGACATCTGTTCAAATTCGTTCAAATTAACCATGAATTCATCCAAAGGTTTAGGGTCATTCTGAAGACCACCTGTAAACAAAATACAACAAAACGTTATTATTTATAAATTTATTTATATATTTCTATTATGTTATACACTGAAATAATATTTTTAAAATGTAAACTTACTTGATTGGAAGAAATTTTGTTGCATTGCATTGTCTGGCTGCTGATAAGAATTCACAGCTTGTGTATTGGATATTCGACCATTTGTGTAGTAACACGAAGCAGAAACATTGTTGTGAGTAGATAAGTGGCCCTGCTGTTGAGATCCGAAATTCATTTGTTGCTGGTTACCATACTGAGTATCACATTTGTCGTTCTGCTGAATGTGACTATTTTGTTGAACGATATGACAAGGTTGAGTAAGATTGTTTTGTTGGGTGTAGATATTCGGTTGAAGACGAATATTTTGCGGAATGTGACCATTCTGCTGAACTTGGCCATTGTGATGAACAGATCCATTTTGTTGAAAATGTCCATTTTGTTGAGCATCATATTGGAAACCGCACTTTTTATTAATCCCAATAGTTTGTGGCATCTCGTTCAGTAAACTCTGATTTTGTGATGTAGGCAAACTTAGTCCTTGTTTTGTAAGACTGAAAAATGAAAATATTAATTTGGTAAATTGTCATTTTATATGTTATAAAATAAGGTATAAATAATCCATCATAAGGTATAAATATCCATCATAGATAAGAATGAAATTTAAACTCTTGAGGAGGATAAACTAATCTGTTTGTCTTAACAAAAATTAACTTACTTGTAGGGGGCGTTTGATTGGAATGCATTGTTGCCGTTACGATTTGGTATTGAAGCTTTAACCCGTGGCATGATATCTTCAAATCTCACCCTACGACCTGTAACAGAAAATTTTTTTTTTTAATTAATATATTTAATTATATATTTAATATATTTAATTTAATTTAATATACTGTTAGTTGTAATTGTTGTTAGAAAGTTATAGAAAATCAGAAACAATGGTTATGTATTAAACACCAACCTTCTGTTTCCATGTCATAAATTTTGGACTTTTTACGTTTAGCCATGAACTTAGCACAGTCTGAATCAGTACCTAATAGAAAGACCGAATTTTCTAATTAATTCTACTAAATGTTGATGAGATGTTTTTAGATAGATGTTTAATATCATTATAATTAATTCAACATAAAACAT
The DNA here is from genome assembly GCA_022817685.1 of Aradophagus sp. ZL-2020. Taxonomy (NCBI): domain Eukaryota; kingdom Metazoa; phylum Arthropoda; class Insecta; order Hymenoptera; family Scelionidae; genus Aradophagus; species Aradophagus sp. ZL-2020. The sequence continues at coordinate 17,619 of JABFOV010001472.1, forward strand.
CATGAGCGAGTACCAGCACTTTAGAGCATATTTAAATGTGAACAATGTTAGAAAACAAAAACAAAGAAGAAAAATGAACTTACTTGTCACAATGGGTAGATATTCAAATTCCACAGGGCTACTTATTGCTCCGTCGGACGGTCTACGTAATTCTACATAAACTTTGACTGGAGCACTAATGTTTTGGTTTTTGTAACGAGGTGTACGGAAGACGATAGCTGCTTGTTTGTGTACTTCCGCAGAAGAAAAGGTTCCGAATCCTTCCCATTTGATGACGTTATTGTTTTGTTCGAAAAATCGTATTTGAACGTCATCTTTGGAAACTTTCTCACAGAGAAGAATCATCTCCAAGCCTCCAGCTACACTTCCTGAACAGTGGCTCATTTTTACAATCACCAGTTCGAACATCGATTCTAAAAATAATGTGCACACGTGAGTGATTTAGAGTTAAAAAGAGGAAAAGCAAGTTGCTTTACGAAGTACTACAAGAATTAAATGTAATAAAATATCAATTTAAATTACAAAGAATTGTGTTATATTATTACAATATGTAATTACAAAGAAAAATCTTTATTTCACCATAAAGAAGATTAACAGAAAAAAAGAAAAACAAATGTTTAATGGTCATACTTTTGTCATAGATCACATCGGAAACCACCGGAGGAATAGTGAAATACTGATTTTTTATGTCTGTCTTGATGAATCCTTGAAAAGCTAAGCGAACAGCGTTTAAGTCAATCTCGGAAGGCCGATGTTTGTGATCATACCCAGCTGAAACATAAGCAATTGTAATGTTAAATAACAACACTTGAGACCGTTCTTTTTCTTTTTCCAAAACCTCAATATTAAAATCCTTTATGATTAACAAATAAAAATGAGGACAGACAGTTTTCATTCAAACTTCATAGCAATTCTATATATTTTCAATTCCGACAACGATAATTTGTCGAAATTGAAAATAGGGATTCTTCTTCCAAGCAATCGACTTGTGTTGAATTGGTCAAATGTCGGTCAATGTTCACCTAATTAACCATGTTTAAAGGGTTACTTTATCCGTACGATCAAACACTCCGAGAAAAGTTCGATGAAAACGTTTTGAGCCAAGAAAAACTGTCTCTTAAATAGAAAAACTTTCTTGGGAGAAGAAAATCTCACTTCACTCAAGGCAGCAATTCTTTATTGGAAACTGTTTTTCTTGACTCAAGAAAGCCGTGTTATGAAGAGAGAAATGAAACAGTGTAGTAATCAACTGACTTTGGTAAGGATCAACTAGGAGCCTCTCCCGTTCCTCGATGCACTGGACGACGTCTTTGCGTTTGGCGCACTGTATCCCCATACTGCTGAACGTGATGACCTCGCCAGCCTCAGCGGTCACGCAGAGGATACCATTGCGCGCGTGTTCCTTGGACGTAATTTTATGCGGGTGCGGCCGGAAGGGTTCTTTCTCGGTCACGCAGGAAACGACGATGCAGACTCGACCGGTGCAGTTGCGCACGCGTATCGCGGGGAAGGTCTTCCGATCGGCGCTGCTGTGGACGCCTGGTATGTTGCCCGCTGGCCGACCCTCGCACTGGTACCGGAAGCGCATGGCCTTGCTCGCCGGTTGCTCGACGATTTCGATGACCGCGGTAGGATGGATTTGACCATGAAGCATGCCAGATGGCGAAGCTATCGAGTTGTAATCCACTTCTGTGGGTGGATGGATCGCTGCTCCGTTTGGAATTGACATCCTACAATTCTCGTCCCAATGCGAACCACTTTGCTGCTGCTGCTGCTGCTGCTGCTGCTGCTGCTGCTGCTGCTGCTGCTGCTGCTGATAATAACGATGCTGATGCGACGAGTTGCTTCGAACCGCAACGTTGGGTTGGTTGTTATTCGTCATCATGGACTGAACGTTCATTGAGACTGAATTCGCCTGGATTGGCATTAGTGGTGTCCTGGACTTCAGCTGGTTGGGGCCTTGCTCTTGTCTCATGTTCGTCGGCGTGGAGGTTTCAAGATCTACTTTAATAACGTCCACTATAAACGAAAAAGAAGAGAATAAATTTAGGACTGTAAAATTGTATTAGAGTACTTGTAACAAAAATGTTCGTTTGCGTCATGGGGGTTGAACAGAAAATTCTCGTGTGATTGCAACTTTATCTTGTTGAGATAACAAAATTGAATGTTAACAAAATTAAGTATATTTGTATCTATTCATGTGCAAGACGTTTGCAACGTTTATTTGCAACGAATTTTCAATAAAATATTCCGTCCATCAACAATCAAAATCAAAACTTAAATTTATATCAGCGCGATATAAAATAAGATAATTAATTTTTTCGTTTAATTTTTTTTGTTAGAAGTATGTCTTTTTTGTTTGAAAATTTATGGAATTCGGAATTCGTTGCAAAGAAACGTTGCAAACTTCCTGTGCAAATCTATTTAGATCTATGCGAACTGCATTTTCAACTCCCTTGGAACAAAGTATAGAATATTTATGAATTACTTTTTCCATTGTAAAATTAGCCCATTAGAATAGTAAAATGCTTACTGATGTCGGTAAAAGCAACGGTTCCTATATTATCACTCATCTTCGTCGTTTTCAAAAGTGAAAACGAATAATAACTATCGGGCGTAACTGTAAATAACAAAAGAATTGTTTAGAAGCAGTGATATTTGCATAGCTGTAAGAAATTTTTTGATATTCAAATAATAATAAAAAATAAAAATTGCTTTTTTTAGTACATTTTTTCTTGTTTTACATGAGAACACTTGAATGTATGAAGAAAAACATATCTTTAATTTTGAATATTAAGGACTACCTGGAGTAGAAATAAGTGAAATTTTAGAAACAGAATCAAACAATTGCAAAGAAAGGTAGAAATTTTGACCTGCATTATGGCTACGCACGAAGATGCCGGGCATTATCTTGTTCAACAATGGGACACATATTTTCAAATAAGTAAACAACGTTTTCGAAACGAATTTCGAAATTCCCGAAATTCTTTACTATACGTTCATATTGAAACATTGCTCAACTTGAGTGCGAGTTTCGCAGATTGAATTTTGATTCAACTTATACAACATGGTAATGAAATTCATTGTTAAAAATGAAAGTTATAATTATTTTAATATCATAATCATAACCACGATATTATTAATTGAAATAATAGCAATATTCATCGCGTCACACTTACTCAAAAAACCAAGCTTGATCTTTTAAAAAGCGGAAGTTGAATTTAATTTGCACTTTTCTTTCTTTCTTTTTTGTTATATAATAAATAAAATACCATCATATGTACCGCGGGAAGAAAGTAGCGTTTTACTCCCTTGGTGTGTAATACACCATTTACTTTTCCAACACACCAGAATATTATATTAATTTTACATACTACTCAGTTAATAATTTTAATTAAACATAAAAAAAGAAATGTATCACGTATCACGAGTACCTAACGTCGTAATACGAAGAAAGCGTCAAAGTTGAAAACATGCCTGTCGCCGAGCTCGTAAATCATTTTTCGCAGATAAGCATCGGCAAATGTCTTAGGACGAAAAGGTGAAGTATTTACGATGACAAATCGATTACCAGCGTATTGTCACCTGACCGGGGAAATTCCCTCGACGCCTTGCGGAAAAATCGGCAGATTACGTGCCGGACAAAGGGACCGACCCGCCGTGCGTTTCGAGCGGCGGCGCGGAATACACCAGCCGGCCCGTGCGCCGAAACCTCACGTTCGCGCGCGGCCACTCGAACTTTCAGCATCAACGTGCCCGGGAAAACACGGTGGTTTTCCGAGCTCTTGCCTTTGTCAAAACCTGCAGGTGTTTCTTAAACGTTATTTACGACCGCCGATTTTAAAACAACAATTCACAATAATGCACTCCATTTACCTGCCGCCATTGAAACAACGCCAAGTAATCGTTTCAATACCCACCGATTACTGATCATCGATTTTTCCAATCAGAGAAATTCTTTTTTTTTCCTTTCTTTGTACTTGGGGAGGGGGGGGGGGTTGTTGAAAATTGTGTTATTATTGTTAAATATATGATATCAAAACGGTTTAAATATTTATATTTTTTGCATTTTTTTCTTTCAAAATGATTTTAATCATTATAATATATACCTGCAACTCACATTACTCCAAGTTTACGTTTCTGTTAAAATAAAGGGAAGGAAAAAAAGCAATTTTGCTTTGACCATTGTTTGCTTTCAAAAACAAAGTGCATTATTCTTTACGACCTAAGAAACAGATGTTTTTCGACATGAAACCTTTAAATTTTCCGCAAGTGTTTCCTTATAATAGAAAAATGTTCTAAAGTATATGACATGTGCGGTGCTTTTCAATATATAGAAGTTTTATTATCCAATCGTATTACGTCGAAGTTGAATCAAATTTTCGTTCACGAATAACAACACTGAAAATATTAGTACAGGAATTAGTAAAATAACAACTTTATAATATGCAATTTTTGTTGAAAATAAAGTTTATTTAAAAAATAAAACTGTTACTTTTTATTTGTTGTCAAGATATTGCAAATGGCATACGATTGATAGAATTTTACTCACGAAACGAAATTTTTTATGTTCTGCAAAATAATTGCGCGTTGTGCGGAAGTAATTTGAAAGCGTGTTGACCGCTTACATTTTGCTTACATTGTTTGCGGTTTTTAAATAAGAATCGATGAAATAACGCACCATATCGCGAAATTAAATTTCATGTCTTGTTTTAATAATTTCGACAATATTGTTAACAATCGAGGAGGTAAATAAATCGAGGGAAAAAATTAATCTTAAAACCACATTCTTATCTCAAACTTAAGTTTAGACCTTTCTGTTTTCAATATTAAAAGAATGTAGGACTTGAAAAGAAATAAAAAAATGGATTCAAAATGAATTGACATGACATGACATTTTTTATTACATGAGGCGAAAAGTAACTTAATTCATCACAACTGACACACTTTTACTTGTTCAAGTACTCAGAGTTTATCAAAATAAGTAATTTATCAAAATTTGAATCAAAAGCATAATATAACAAAAAGTAAATAAATAAATAAATAAATAAAAAAAGACTTACAAATCTGCCATCGACGTGTGAGACCCTCCGGACCACGTTAGAATTCCTCACTGAAAAACTGATTACTTTTGTCACTGCACTTCCACTGATTGCTAAACGACAAATGACGCTGATTTGAGAAAGTTGTTATTTCTTGTATTCGTAAATCTCGAGAAGGGATGGGTTTTTGTTTGCTGGAACCAATGAGCCACTATGCACTTATCAATGCTAGGTATACGAGGACCGCTCGTGCCTTTAAATAAGGGTATCCTTCACCGAAGATGTTCGCTGTGGAAATAAACTTAGTGTAATAAACATTTAAACTCTAATTTTTCGACATTTTCAATCAAATTATAATTGCAAGCATCATCCAAAAATTTAGTTGTTTTTATTATTATTATTCAAAAAGAATACGTTTTTTTCAATAATCTCTTATAATTTATTTAAATATTATTTTTTCTTTTGTAAAAAACACATTCCCTTCATCATTTAAGTTGGAAAATTAATTCATGGTTCATACTATAATTTAATGTTTCTTAAAACTCATTTAATAGAGTTGTAACTCAAAAAACTTGATTTGATTGATAAATAAGTCATTTAAAAGAGAGCTTTAACATAAAACATTATTATTTCAATTGAGAAACCCTGTGTTTATGTTTGGCATTTTCTCAGCATTTTCCTTGAATCATAACACATATTCGCTCCAAAATTTGTGTTAATCATACAAATGTCAATTTTACTCAATTTTACTATGCTTGGTTCCTATTTTCTTTCTTCTATGTGATATCTAAGTGACACGTATTATTTAATTCTTTTTTTTGTCATTTATTAATGTATTGGTCAAGTAATATTTTTTAAATTGGCGCAAACAATTTTAAATAACTCATCTACGAATTGCATTTTGGCAAAAACGACGAACACCGATATTCGTGTGTAACGATACTTTTGTATGTTAAAATGATACTTTCTCGAAAGAAATTATTTAAAAAAAAAAAGATTTTGACACTTTTTAAAAGGACTAATATTTTGAATATTACCTTACATCTGTCGGAATAATTCGATCACAGTGCCCAACTCTGGCGGCGAAAGGAAGAAACAAATGAGCTTTAAAATTGGCTCATCCGCGTCAAGAGTTTCCAAATCTGGATGTACAATGGCGTCTCTAATTCTAACGCGCCCTAAGACAAATTGAAAATTATAATGATTAAAATAAAGTTAAAATTATTCGGTAAGAAACCTAAAAAAAAAGTGTAAAGGTGAAAGTACCTGACTATTTACTGGTACATTGTTATCTGCTGCTACAGTCATCCCACGTATTTTTCTCAAAATAGTCATTAATTGTAAAGTTTTTTTTTTTTTCATTTTTTCTTCTTTTTTCTTTCATTCGATTCAAATATAAAAACATACTTACAGATCATTCAATCCCTCCACTAACTTTTTTGTTTTTTGTTTTTTTTTTATTTTAAATATATATATTAGTTGATTCATATAAAATAGAGCAAAATATAATATTAAATTAAGCCCTAAAAAAACGTAACATTTATTTTCAGTATGAATATTACGATTACCCTTATTTTAAAGACTGTGAAATATTTAATTCGTTGTCTCGAATCACGAGTTTTCGACAATTTGAAAATGGCGCTCTCGCGACGCGCAATCCCCCGACTCAAAGCGGGGCTTATGAATTCGCTTGAAAAGTTGCATCGGTGCGAGAAAAAGTCTTCTGGGCGCTGCTTTTCTCTCTTTGTTCGCTGAACAGTCGTTGAAAAAGACATTGTTTTTTAGTTGGCGAAACCGGTTTGACCCGTGAGAATCGTCTTCGCGTGGATGACGCGCTCGAATTCGGAACCAAGGTCGGCAAATTTGTCGCTTTTGCGCCGACGATGCCTCGCGCTTGCGTTACGAAGAAAACGAAGCAACACAACGAAAACCGAATAAGAAATGTGTTTTTCGTGTTACAAACTTATTGTTTGTTTCGGGCGAAAATTGCAGTTTTAGAAAAATCGAGATAACCGTATTGTTAATGTTAAAACATATTTTGTACTTTCACAATTTTATATAATAATTATCATATTGTAATTAATTAATCTTATTGTTAATAAAATTGCTTTATTATCCCCTCCCCCTTCGAGTGTATTCAATATTATAATGTATACATAATATCGATGTCCCAGACAGAGATTAGGCTACCTCAAATTTTGGTCAAAGACTATGCTATCTCGAAAGTTCACATGTATTTTTTAGTAGGAAATTTTTAGATGAAATAGTTTTCGACCAAAATTTGAGATAGCCTAATCTTCGACTGGGGGGGGGGGGGGTGAAAAAAAAAAATTTGTTGCACTACGCCGTAATCAAACATTCGGGGCCCCTGGACCTCCCTAAAACACACATCCCGAGTTCACGATGACAAAAAAAATCTCGTAGGACGTCGTCGGCTCGAAAAAAAAAAAAGATAAAAATGCATAAAAGAGACACTCAGAGCAAGCGAACATATAGACGACATCGT
>JABFOV010001473.1:0-25151 GCA_022817685.1 Aradophagus sp. ZL-2020
ATTTATGCAACAACGGAAGTGAAGTAGTGGAGCATAAAGAAGAATTAATTAATATACTGGAAATATTTGGCCAAGCCCTTCTTCAACCTGATATAAATATATTTCGTCAAAGTCTAGAATGCCTGGAACAAGTGAATACAAAGTGGCGACTTTATAGTCGAGAATTGTTCAAATCTCATCTTTTAGAACGATATATTTTTGCACTGATGACTGTTTTGGTCCAAAAGTATGTTTATTACATAAGACTATATGAGTCAAATGAAGGTATCATGAATACAAATTGAGTTAATATTTAAATTTAATTCAAATTTATGCTTTTGCAGATCTCAAGATTTGCTGACTGATGAAATTCTCATTACATTATACAATATGGCAATGGTAGATGTTGATTTATTTTATAATAAATACTTTGTCAATTTTGCCAATAGCTGTGCAGGTAGAGATTATTGGACAGCTAATAAAATTCGCATTTATCTGACTAGTACAGTAAGTATTCAAGTGAACATTAAAATGGACTTTGTTTTAATCATAATTTAAATTGTAACTCAATTATTAAGTTTTTAGTACATTATGTCTTATAATTTTTAGGATCAGCCAACCTTTACAAAAGAAATGTTAAACATGCTCGAAGAATTAAGAAGAGTAACGAAGCACTGATCTTCAGAATCTTCATTTTTTTCACAAGCGAGAATGTGTATTAAGCGAATATTGCCACTGCCGTATTACGAGAAAATATATCGCGGGCATCAATTTTATAAATAAATATAATAAAATTTATTGAGAGCCATTTTTATCAACAGCGTTTTTGATAAATGTATGATTGTTTAATTTAGCTGTACAAAATACATATGAAATTATGAGATTGATTAAACATTTTGATTGTACGTTGAATGTTTGTTTTCATTCCTTTTATTGCATAAAATTCATTAACATTAAAAATCAGTTGATAAAATTAGTTTTATGATATTTTTTATGGAAATGCTTTTTCATTCAAAGTAAAGTTCTAATTATCATTGATCGAACAAATGGACTTTTTATAATCGCACACACGTCTTTGTACCTACATAAGTGCGTTATCATTGCACTGATACAAAAAGTCACATTGATAACCCCTCTAAAATAGGATATGTTTGAAATAATTCAGACAGTGTTAAGTGAACAACTTGGCGGGATGCAACATGTCTCGTTTGCTGATGAAAATGACTACCGAGGTACCGATTTTTCAATGTAGGACGGTTGTAACTGATTCTAAATACGACTTTTTGAAAAAATTGGGTATTGCTGCGGAAAATCCCGGGCAGTACGATGGAAAATGGCGAGGATCTGGCAAGGTAATGCGTCTCACATTAGTATTTATAAATTCTTCTATTAAAATCACACGCTCTGGTTTCAATTTAATTATTTTCATTTAAATCAACGATTAATTAAGCAATTATTAAATGAATCAAATTTTATTCAGATAATAGAGTCCATTTCACCGGCATCGGGTCGAGTCATTGCAAGTGTTCGAGAATCAACGCCAGAAGAAACTCGAGATGCTATAATGGAAGCGAGAAAAGCATGGCCTCAATGGGCTTCAATGCCAATGCCTGCGAGAGGTGAAATTGTACGACAAATCGGTGATGAATTGCGAAAAAATTTAAGGGAACTCGGTAATTTAGTTTCTTTGGAAATGGGTAAGTAGTTTCATATGACATAAAGTGTTACACAAAGCAATATGTAATTAAGATCATTATTTTGAAAAAAATTTGTTGCAGGTAAAATTGTAGCTGAAGGAATAGGGGAAGTGCAAGAATACATTGATATTTGTGACTATGCAGTTGGTTTATCAAGGATGTTGACTGGTAAAATAATTCCATCCGAAAGAAAAGACCATGCTTTGTTTGAAAAGTGGAACCCTTTGGGTGTCGTCTCTGTGATATCTGCCTTCAATTTCCCCATAGCTGTAAATGCAACTTAATTATTCTCTAGATATTCTTGATAGATTCTTAAATTTTGTACTAATATTTGTTTTAAAATATTGAAATAGGTTTATGGTTGGAACAGCGCTATTGCGATGGTTTGTGGTGATACGATAGTTTGGAAAGGTTCGCCAACAACGCCTTTAACTTCAATAGCTACTACAAAAATAATATCTAGCGTTTTAGAACGAAACGGAATCCCTGGAGCAGTTGCATCTTTAGTCACGGGTGGTTCTGACATTGGTGAAACAATCGTCAATGATAAAAGGTAAAACTGGTCAAATTAATTAATAAGATATAAATAATAAAATTCAAAAAAATTGATGTAACGATGCATTATTTCAGGGTTTCTTTGGTTTCATTCACGGGAAGTACAAAAGTGGGAAAACAAGTAGCCATTAAAGTTCAAGAGAGATTCGGGAAATATTTACTTGAATTGGGTGGCAACAATGCAATAATCAGTAAGTAATTTTCTTTTTTTAAATGAAAAACGTGATGACAAAAATGATTAATTCAGTTTCTTAATCGTGCAATAGTTGCCGAAGATGCAGATTTAAATATGGCAATAAGAGCAACTGTTTTTTCTTGCGTTGGAACGGCAGGACAGAGATGTACAACCACTCGTAGGTTGATTTTACATCAAAAGATCAAGAACATATTTATAGGTAATTTTTATTCAATACACATTCAAGAAAAATGATTAAAAGCAAAAAGATTATTACATCACATATCACGTTACAGATAAACTCATAAAGGCATATGAAAACGTACTACAAAGAATTGGAGATCCTTTAGAAGAATCAACTCTCTATGGCCCTTTACATAATCAACAAGCTGTTGATAAATATTTAGTAAATATTTCATGAATTCTTAATCTTTTGACTTTATGTGTCTTACTTCTTATATACTCTTTAAGTATATATTTATATATATCTCTCTTTTCATTTTGTTAATATTCTAAATAATTATACAGGAAACAGTGAAAAAGGCGAAAGAAAGTGGAGGAACTATTTTGTTTGGTGGAAAAACAATCAAAAGGCCAGGATTTTATGTTGAACCAACAATAATTTCTGGTTTATCAATTACGGCTGAAGTTGTGCAACAAGAAACATTTGCCCCAATAATTTATATATTGGAATACAATGATATAGATGAAGCTATTGCTCTTAACAATGGAGTGGAGCAAGGACTGAGCAGCTCACTGTTCACAAAGAATGTGAACGATATATTCCAAGTAAATTTTATTCTTTTGTGGCTATGCTAAAAGTCTTTTATTTAAATTTTATTTAAATTTTATATTTTTTAACGAGCTACTTATTTGGTAATTTATTGATAACATTGTTTATTGAATAATAATATATTAACATGTTATAGTGGATGGGACCACATGGATCTGACTGCGGCATAGTAAATGTAAACATCGGTACTAGTGGAGCTGAAATAGGTGGCGCTTTTGGTGGAGAAAAAGCTACTGGTGGGGGACGCGAGAGCGGAAGTGATGCTTGGAAACATTATGTACGCCGTTCAACTATCACAATAAATCATGGCACGGAATTACCTCTAGCTCAAGGAATTAAGTTTGAATAAAGAATTGAAAATCATCACATTAAACATTTATTTCAAATCTTATAAAATCGACTTTAATATCTACAGAATCTTTTTTATGAAATTTATAAGCTCGTGGTAAGTCATAACGAAGTTCGGCCACCACTTGTCCTTTTGCGCCAAACAAAGAAGCTTTTTTCAGTACGTAATTACGAGTACTGGTCTTGTGTAAAGAGTAAACTGATCTTGTGGCAAGTTTTGTTGCGATTTCCAAAAATTGAATATCTATCCCACTGTTATGTTTTGTACCAAACGGAGGATTCATAATTACTGTATCAAACTTCTTTTCAAATTTACCTGCAAAATAGTCCTGATTATCATGTATCAAGTTTGCATTACAAGAATAATACGTCTTGTAAAGCTGAACGAATAAATGCATTTAATAACGTTTCATTTTAATTTTAGTTTAATTATTTTACCTGGTAAATATTTTAAAATATCGCACTGAATAACTTCTAATGGTAATTCAAGGTTTTCACAATTTTCAGTTAAAATATTGATGGCATCTGAATCAATTTCAAATCCTATTACATGACTGGCACCCAGCATGCGAGCTCCCAGAGCTAAGGTTCCACAACCACAACCCAAATCAGCCACTGAACAGTCTTCTATTTCTGCATATTGAGACTGAATAGTATACAACATGTGTGCTCCAATATGAGCGCTGGTTGCATATTGTTCTAGTAAAATTTTTGGCCTCTCAAACGTTTCAAGTTGTTGCAGGTATTCCTCTAATTCTCTGATCCTCATTTTTTACAATAGCAGTTTCGCAGTTTCAGATTATTTACATAACAATATTACTGTATAATTAATTTGTCTTCAAAAAATGAAGAGACAACAGTCAATTTATTTGTTATCAAATCGAGGTAACACTGGTAAAATTAAATTACCAAAAGACGAATCTTGTGTGACAAAATAACCTGCTGAAACTGCATGAGCACTGTTAAGAGCTGTTCGTTGGGAAGTATTCATAGTAGTACCATCATTTGATGAAGCTGTTGGCTAAATATGAGGGAAATGTGTAGATATTATATTTACTCAGAGGTATTATTGATGAAGGCATCAAATATCAATCAAAATGTTTCAATGGCATAATAGACAAAGTATTGAGAAATGTGTTACTATATTAGTTTTATCAATACATCAAAATTTTAATAAATTATATATCAATCTTTAAAAAATATGTATATTTTTTTTTGGTTCAAATGCTACTGTTTTCAAAGCATTTTGTTATGCCACTTAACATTTGAAGATATTTTCAAATTATTTAAAGATGCCACAAAAAATATATTTTAAAATATTATGTTGTGTACTAACAGCATTAGAACTAGCAGGAGTAGAAAATGAAGTTCCTAATGATGGCGCAACACCCTGTTTTAAAAGCATTTGCTTTTTTAAATGTAATTCTTCTAATATTTTTCGATTTTGGAGTTCTACAAATAATCAAAAGTTATTATCGAACAATCAAATAATAAATTTTATAACGATCGAATCTCAAATAATAAGTTGTAAGCATTTAACATCATTTATGATAAGATTATTTTCATTGTTTAATAAGAGACATCAAAATTTAAATGGTTAATAATTACCTCTCGAATTTGGTTGAGAAAAAGCCATTAAAAGTTAATTTACCAACAATTTTGTAGTTATTGTAGGATAGTATTTATTAACAAATGTTAAAACATGAAATGTTTTTTACATTGAAGTCTAAAGTATCTAAATGACCTGACATCAAGAATTGCATCCACATTGACTCAAGAATGTTTGGACTTAACCTTTCTTCACTTCTCATCCAACAAAACATGTGTCAAATTTCCTCCTTTCTAACAAAACTTAAAGAATTAAAAATAGCGCCACCGCTTGGTAATCGCACGAACTTGTTGAGCGTGTTCGGAAAACATTTTGTCGCTACTCCGAAAGTAAATGTCAAAACATTTGAACCTTTTTTCTCAATTTCATTTACTCATTTTTTAATTCACAAAGTTAAAAAAAATTGCTTTAACTACGCATTTCCATATCAATTCATATCAAGTCTGAATAAATCGAGTAACATGAATCTAACTTTCTCACATCAGATGTATTAAACAGAAATAGAGTATCTATTATCAATTGATTGTGTTCGAATCTTCATTATTTTTTGAACGGATATCTATAATTTGAATAGGTTACATCAATCCGAACAATACCATTTAACCTGTCAACGAATGTAAACACTGTGCAAAAATGTATACCTTATAAAGAGCCTCCAGCCATGAATGACAGATGCGATGAAACTTGTCAAACGCGAGTCTCCATTTGACGCAGATACTCAAACCATTGTCAGGTCAATTTAATCAAATTAATCAATCACTGAATTAATCATTTAATTAATTTGAAATTAACAATGAACGCACTTTCAAACGTCGTTTATTCACACTGTCGATCAAACATGTATCTGCTCGTGGGACTTTTTCTTGGTTTGAGTGTCAGTTTGTTATTGACCTCGACGAATGATGACTTCCCCGAGACCTTGAATTCAATATCAGTGTCACCTCGAGGACAACAGTTTCTGGACGAATATCAACCGATAATAAATGTGGATGGCAAACCAAAACAAGCGCAAAAGACATCAAAATCTTTTGTCAGACCTAGGTATTATTCCACCGAGCTCGGAATAAGAGGCAAGACGTTTGTGGGCGTGATGTCAAGTCTCGACTTTTTACACAGTCGGGGGGTCGCGGTCAACAAAACGATCGCGCACTTGGTGGACAAGGTGCGCTTTTTTATTTCTATACCCGAAGGCAGTAGACCTAACGTCACTTTGCCGGGAATCGTGGGCTTTACGGATGCACAGCCTTTGTTGGAATTGTTCCACGCGATGAAATATATTATTGACAATTATTTGGAGGATTTCGATTATTATTTTATTGTTAAAGATACGACTTATGTTAATGCGAGAAGGCTGATGGATTTGACCAATAGTTTGAGTGTCAGCCAGGATGTTTACATGGGAAATGCTGGCGAGGTTGTCACTTACTGTTCATTAGGTAAAAAATTATTTATTGAACAAAAATGAAATTGTGAAAAAGTTTATTTTATGTAGAAAAATTGAAAATATTCTTTTTTTTAAATATCTTACTTTTTAGATAATGGTTTTTATAAAGTATTATAAAATTTTATATTTTAACATAAAGTTGTATAATAAAATTTGTTTTACAGATGCTGGAGTATTATTAAGTAATTCGATTGTGAAAAAAATGAAGAATAATCTAGATTGGTGCGTGAAGAATCTTTACTCCGACTCAAATGATATTAATTTTGGAAGGTGTATAGTTCATTCGTCATCGATTTCATGCACAGATCATGTCCAAAGTCAGAATTTTATCAGTACGCAGTTGAACTCGAATTTTATTTTTGAGAACCATTTGTCTGATTTAATTTATAATCAAAGTCAGTTCACTAGGTCTTTATCTGTATACCCATTATATGATCCACTGATGACTTATAAGTTTAATAGCTATTTCATGACTGTAAGATATATTTATGTATTATATAGTCAACATTTTAATATAAATTTAATGAAATATCTTAAATATAACTTCAAATTACATAATTTGAGTTTGACATTTAAAAATATAATAATTTTATATGTTCTTTCAATTGATTCAAAAACTGTTAAGTAATTATTTATATTTAATTGAAAAATCTTTTTTCTTTCAACATTCAAAACTTTATGAGTTTAAAACATTTCAGATTCAATTAGAGGAGGTACAAAAGAAGATTAGAAGACTTCGATCTGAAATTATAAGAACTGCACACTTGGGACCTGTAGAATCACAAACGTCATCTTGGCCCGTAGGAAATCGGCCGCCAAGCAAACCACAAGGACGTTTTGATATTCTAAGATGGTCTTATTTTAATCGATCGCACATATTTTTAGACAGTGATTTTTCAACCGTTAGACAAATAAAGGGTAGCTTAAAAATGGAAGTTGATGAAATTTTAGAAAAAACGGTAAAACTAATCAAACAACGTTATGGAGAAGAATTAGAGTTTAAAAATTTGTTGAGTGGTTATAGAAGGTTTGACGCTTCGCGAGGAATGGATTACATTTTGGATATTAGTTTTGAAACTCCATTGAAAAAGAATGTTATCAAAAGGATGAAAATTTGCAAGCCTTTAGGAAAAGTCGAAGTTATATCTGTGCCTTATGTCACAGAAAATTCACGAATCAATCTGATTCTTGTTGTTAATTCTGTAAATAAAGCTGAAGCATTGAAATTTGTGCAACATTATGCAGATGTGTGTATGGAGAAGAAAGATAAAACATTCTTATTACTGGTTTGTATGATACATATATACTTTTTTATTTTTGCAGTGAGTGAAATAATAAATCTTTTTTGACAAATTTGAAATTTGAAATAATTCTTAATTCCATCACACAGGTACTACTTTACGACCCTAATTCCGTGTCAAAAGGAAAAGAAGACACTTTTTATGAAATTAAGCAACTTGCTCTCTCATTGACTGATAAATACAAAAAAGATCAGATGAAGGTGGGGTGGCTGTCTATTCGTCTGCCAAGCGCAATTTCATCTATCGATATAAATCCTGCGTTAAACATCGCGATCGCTGATTTAATTACAAAGAAATTTTCCCCGGAAAGTTTAGTGCTATTTGTTGAAATAGGCATGGAATTACGAACTGATTATTTAAACAGGGTTAGTAATTATTAATACATCCCTATATTATCTTTAAAACATGAGTATATAATATTAAAACAAATTAATAACCAAATTTGATGAAATTCCCATATTTTAGGTACGCATGAATACGATTAGCCAACGTCAAATTTTCAGTCCAATACCGTTTGTAGAATTTCACCCGGACATAGTTTATAACTATTTAAATATTGAACGGCTCGAATTGGATGTTAATCGAAATCACGGAAGATATGATACACATAATTTTAATTCAATTTCATTTTACGTTAAAGATTATATTGCAAGTAAGTTTAAATTACAAATTTTTTTTATTATGATTTTACCAAAGAAATGTATAATGCATGTATAACTAACGATGATTTAGTATTTATATGAACTATTTCAGTGCGAACAGGTAATACAACAAACATTCCCTTGATACGATCTGATAAGGATATACAATCTTTGCTTAAGAGCACGCAGAAGAATATACCAACGTCGTTACTTGAAATGTTCATTTTGTTCAGTGACATTCATCCTTTACGCGCCGTGGAACCGGCTTTGAAAATAAAATACAAACTAGTAAATTGCGGTGACCCGCAAGGCAATGTTGCTGTTGAAACTTGCATGGAACAGAAAAGTTTACACTTGGGTCATCGAGGTCAACTGGCGAGATTGATTTTAGAATATCAGAAAAATATATAAATAGAGATATTGTCATCGTCATTAACCTTTGTTTGAATTTTATGATTTTAATGAAAGGAAACATTTTTAAAAATTATTTTTATATACACGGAAAAAATAAGTACTAAACGTTAGCAGAATTCTGCTTAGATTTTTTACATAGAGTATTACCACTTGGGACCAAATAATGACAGTATAACTATGACTTTTAAATAAGCTTGGCAGCTGTAAACAAATAAGTATAGCTGAAATATAAGGATTAACTTACAATATTTTCACTTCTTTCTTGTAAGGGTACAATATTTAAAATACCATACATTTGTGTAAATTAATGACTTTATGAATTTTTTTTTCCGTGTAAATATTTATAATTAATATAAGTTGAAGCATAATGAATGTATTAAATATAATAAATCTTGGCGTACTATTTACTGAACGCAAGAATTATTCAAGAATCTCAGGTAAAACCATAGAAATAAATTCATATATGTATACTATATTTTATATATTATATGTATGATAAACTTTACTATAACTCACAAATAACAGTGCATTAAAAAAATATTATTTTGACAATTATATAGAAACGAACGAACAAATTGTACATGATTATTACATGACATTAATCAATATATGTAAATAGAATGTTTAAGAATTTATCCAATATGAATGTTTGTGCATGTTTATACAACAATTTTAAGATAAAATCAATGAGGCCTTAATTGTTTATATGTTTAAAGCGTATTTATAAATTCTGAATAAATGATTCAAAGACTGAAAATCTGTTTTAATCAACTAATAAAACAATGAACAAAAAAAGTTTTATTATTATTGACTTTCCTGATGATTGAAAGTAGTGAACTTGTTGTAAAAATAGATATTTCACCATATTTTATTCTTTTACTCTGTATACTTTCCCATTAAATTTTGTAGTGAGATTAACTGTAATAAATAAGCCATTTATTACAGTCATTGCATAAAATTTAATGAAAATTTATAAAAAAAAAAAAATTGTTTTCGATTTAGCATTAAGAAACAAATGACTCTTAAAACACAGCTTAAATAATTTTTTATTTACAAATTATTTAAGCGTCTTTGGATTTGAACTTGTATGCGAATATTGGAGTACAACTTCCCCATTCTTAATCTAAGCTTCTTATTCAGTATTATATATTTCATACCGTAATCACCAGATGTTTCGTTTATACAATGTTTATAGGAAATCACCTTGCAATAATTAATACTGAATTAATTACACGAAACTTTTTCTACGCTATAAACATCATTTTAACAATTAATCAATCAAAAAAGAAGCCAAGCTTTGAAAGAGCAATTAAATTCATTGACGAGCTTTACAAGTTGAACCTCATTCTAATTTAACTGGCCACTAAAAATGAAAGAAGAAGACAAAGTAAATTATGAGCCGTTTGCATCTGACATCACTTCACATACATGCGGGAAAGACATTTATGATCTCCGGGATTGTTTTAATATGTTGCAATATTTATTATGAAATTTGTATTTCTCAAAACCGATTATCTGTCTTGTACAATAATTCTCGTTCCATAGTATGAGCAATTAATGTATAGCGTTAAATCACGATTGTTTTAGCCTTAAGTTTTAAGTAAGGTCATCTTAAGGTTTCCTTAAATTATTATTTTTTCGTTGTTTTACAATGTATCTATAAATTGATTACTTTATCGGCGGATTTAAGAATGCAAATGAGCGGAAGTCTGTCAATTCCAAAAACACGTGTTACTTTGACTTATGCAAAATGAATTAAGCTCGATCGAAATAATCGAACTTGACAATTCGATGACAATGCCTATTGTAATTAAAAAGTAATACGTTTATTGTTCTTTATCGCGTGCCATTGTTAACAGCATTTCCTTAGTAGTCATAGGTTCTTTTTATAACGTATGAAAAGGTAAAATATGTTAACGATTTAGAAATTGCGAAACTATAATTCCAAGTATAGAAGGATTATCAAGATGAAAGGATCTTTGATTAGATAAAAAAATTCTAATTGCACGGGGTCGTTTGATGCGTTTAACGTGCTAATTCAACGTTGCGGAAATTGAAAATAAATAAATGGTTTGACGACATAAGTATTTTGTGATAGAAATTTTCATGAATTGATAATTCGTGAGCTTTGATGGAAGGGCCATCGTGGGAATCATCTATTTTTATTTTTTATAGTTTGTTTAAAATTAGTATAGTTGTTTGAATTTTCAGACAGGTGTGTACCAATGGTGCTATAAGGCTTTAATTGTGCCTGATCTGATCCCAATCGTGACGTAATGTTTTATTGAAATGTAATTGTTACAACGGCAACATTTACATTCACATTGTTAAAAATTTTGCATTAATCGTAATCTGCTTAACACATATATTTAAGGATAGATATATGAAATAGATTCCGTGACTCATTTCTTATTTTACAAAGTGTATTGCGTGCATTTTCATTCTTATCTGTACACATAAGGTTACAACATATATGTGAATGTCAGTTAAACAATAGAAAAAAAAAGAAAATATCTATTAACAATGAATTAACAATGAATTAACAAATAAATGTATATGAAGTGGAATAAATCTTGTATTTTATATTGTGAAAATTAATGTTGGAAATCTTAAAATAGAGACGAGTATTGTTTCATATAACAGTTATATTAGTAATTATATTAATATAATAATTTATATCATACAACACTGGAAACAAATCAATGTAAAATTACACTGGCTGTCAGTGGTCACAAATAACCAATAGTACAAAATTCCACGTTTGTTGTAAAAATAAGAACAAAGTACGGTGATTTTACAAGCTTTGTGTAAAAATGTTTACAGGATTTGCAATTTCACAACAAATTATGTAAAACGAAATACAATTTATAATTTTACTATGAATCATCTAAAAAGTTACATACATTTTGTGATTTTCACACAACTAGTAAAATGAAAATCATGTAATTTTACACGGTCTTTTATCAGTGAATAATTCAATGTTTCAAAAAGTAAGAAAAACGTTTTTCTTCCAGTCGCAGAAAGCTATTTATTATGCTTATCAGTGATTAAAAAAAAAAAGAGTTTCCAGAGTATATTATTTCAAAGTAACAATAAAGAAAATGCATCCAAGAGGAAGGTAATCACACTGATTACTTAATTATAAACAAATTCTCAAAAGCATTTTAAACAATCAATTTTTAGAAACTTTTAAATATCATTCACGGAGATTAATATTTTTCTGTCAATGAAGGGTTGTAAGCTTGCCTTTTATTATGAAAATTATAATCCTCAAAGAAAGTGTAGATGTTATGATCTTGAAGTTGGTTGTGTGACCTTTTTATTTGTTACGTGATTGGTCCCGACTTAAAGTTTGAACTTAGAATGAAAAAAAAAGAAAGATATGTCAATTTGACATTGCCGTCTTTAACATTTTTAAATAAATTATAAATTATAAAATAAGTAAATAAAAATTGATAAAAGTAGAAGAATCTAAAAAAAAATCAAATTAACGATTTTTACGTTTTAAGAACTTAAATTTTGCGCGCGCGAAGCGCGTGTATTGATTCTAGTTTATCATAAAAAGTATAAAGAATTGTAACTTGAAAATCAATTTCATCAACTTTTAAATACCAGCTACAGTAATCAGTCGGTTAACGAAGAACGTCGTCACCGCCGACACGATGCGCAGGAAGTTTGCAACGTTTATTTGCAACAAATTCCAAATTCCATAAATTTTCAATAAAAAAATAAACCTCTTGCGAAGAAGGTAAAGAAAAAAATTAATTATTTCATTTTATATTATATTAGATATAAATTCAAGTTCTGGTTTTGATTGTCGATGGACGAAATGATATTTTATCGAAAATTCGTTGCAAAAAAACGTTGCAAACTTCTTGCACATGCCGACACGTGCGTCCGGCAAACGGTCCGATGCTGGAAACAAAGTTGACCGTCGCGGGGGCGCGTGAGATAGCCGCGAAGTCGCAAAAGTGCGGCCCCGGCCGGCGTCGCGTATCGGGAACGTGCGTGCGACGAACGCAATCGGTCTTTCTCAATCGGGATAGCGCGGCTCAGGGTGCGAGTTTGTTCGCCGCGGACATTCAGTCGACAACGGGACTCGGCTGAGCGCGAAACAAGTCGCTCGCGGTCAAGCGACGTTTGCGCGGCTGCCGCTTATCAAACGGCGCGCTGTTTGCTTTGTTTATCGGCCGCGCTGCGAATCGGCTAACGAGAAGTCATGCTCGTCGATCGGCCGCTCGGAAACGCGCTATGACGCCAAGTCGTCTCGACTTTCAAGAGAGATATTCGTCGGTCAATTGATTGACCGGGAGACCGCCAGCCGATTTTGCAATGAAAATTCGCGCCCGCGGCTGAGCCGTCCGACCGTCGAGTGAAAGTTTCGATTCAGAAAGGCCTTTACGATGACCGTCGCGGATCGCATTGAGGAAAAGGTGATTTTCAGGAATAAATAACGTTGCCTACGGTATACAGAAGGATAATGGTAGGCTCGAAACGTCCTTTCAACGTCGATTCAACGTCAAGGCGAATCATTTTTTTTTTTTAATCCGTTTTGCGATTTCAAAGTCCACGTTGATTGGAATTGTATTGTTTCGAAATGAAAGAGAAATTTGGAAAGTTTAATGATCATTGCAAGAATTGTTGAGGACGTTTTATTGAGGTTCAATAAACGTTTAATAAAGAGAAAATAGGCTTTCTGAAAGTTGATTTGACGTTTTTTTAATCGTTCGGAATTATTAGGACTCTTGCTAATTTTGTTTAAGGAATGAACGTCTATTATAATAACGTTGCCGAACTGATGAGACCGGTTTATTAAAGAATTTCAAATTTGACAATTAAAAGCGTAACGTTTGTCGATCCGCCGTGTTTATATGAAATGTAGCACAGACCTATCATTGTTTCATTAACGAAGGTCGTGCATTTTTCCGAAAGATTATCTCTTGTGCAATTACTTTTAAAGTTGGAAAAATTGCCACTTTTACGCGTTATCTGCGATTCGGATTACTGTTTACCAAGCGCATCTTCGTATTTATATTGCATTATAAAATTCAGTTGTCTGATTCTCTTGCAAATCATTTCAAGTGGATTGCATGTAACTGCGTACATAAATTGACGAGTTTTGAAAAACGCTGTCAAGTAAAGTCAATAACGCGTCGCGTTTGTTAAAAGTTTATCTAGGATAAGCGCTGAAATTAAGAGTCACTGTTTCCAAAAAGAAGTAATAATTTCAATGAAAATTGATAGCATTTGAATTTAAATTTAAATTTGAATGAAAATTTTTTTGTTTTTCAATTTCTTTTGACAACGATGACACAATATCGCTCAAAAGAGCAGTATTTTTGTTCAAATCTGTTCTTTTTCTTTTTTTACCATGGTTTATGTATAGATATACAAAAGATTAAAAGATTTTTTTCTGTAGGTCGACTTTGTCGAAAACGAGAGGCGAAAATGGAAAAGAAAGGGAGCGATGTACCAGGTATGAACTTTGATATATAATTGATCAATAACATTCGCATATAATTCTGGTGAAAATGAGACGAAAACCATTGATTTCAGTTCTTTATGAGCTTTTGCGCCAACTTTTCCTGCATTGGACCCGCTTGCGCCTTCGGGTATAGCGCCGTTGCTCTGCCACATTTACTCGGTCCGACGAGCGATTTGATAATAAACGAAAATGAAGCTTCCTGGATAGGTTAGTACTGCGAGTACCATTTTCTATTCATGATCACACTTGACATTTGATAATAACAATGAGAAACTGAAATATTAGTACAGCGCACAAAAATACGCCAGTACATTTTTTCGATTTTCAACTGATATCGAAATGCTGATCTGTTCATGTTAGTGCGACACAACACTATCTGAAGCTTAATCTAAAATACGTAATGTTATCATTGTCATTATGTTGTCGCAACATTTATTACATCTTTTTTTATTGTCACTTCTTCCAGTCTTGTTGAGTAGTTTGAATCCTTAGTTTGTGATGTGAATAAAAAACATATGGGATTATTTTGTAATTTACTGACTACTGTATTCATGAATCATTTCTTTGCAGCAAGCATTACTGCTATAGTAACACCATTAGGCTGTCTGATGTGCGGTCTCATTATGAGACGAGGCCGTAAAATCACGTTCCTAGTGATCTCAGCCGTGTCAGTGACGTCCTGGATCATTTTATATTTGTCAACGAACTACGGACATATACTTATCGGCAGAGCCATAGCCGGAATCTCAGTAGGCTTAGCTTCCGTTTCGAGCACTGTCTATAGCGCGGAAATATCGTCCCCTAGATGGAGGAGTATCTTCGTCACGTGGACGAGCATATCCATAGCGATTGGAGTGCTGCTCGTGTATATTTTTGGATATTTATTACCAGTTAGTATAAAGTCTTCAGTTACGTTAATTAGGCAATTGAAAAAACATACAAACTAAAATTTAAAGTATTTCTAACGACAACGTAAAATCACTGTCATGGGTATAAAGAAAAGTTGTAGGTAAAAAATGTTTCTATATCAAAGTTAAATATATCAGATTTATGCAAATATTACAGTAATTATATTTAATGTCTGCGTGAAAATCCCATAAATAATAAACACGCACATTTTAATGTTAATTACTAGTTTATATCTCTTTTACCATGTGCCTAGTAAACCAGTAAAATTAATCGAAATTTGATCATATCTATGTCATTTGATAATTTATTACGTGACATAATAAATGATAGTTAATAATTAAACAATTCTTGGTCAAAATTCTCTTCGTTTGACTATGCCTCTCGACCTCTAAACTTTTACTCACAACTTCAATGTCTACTTCCAGCATAACTGGCGCCTCGTGGCCCTCATCTGTGCTCTAATCTCAGCGTCGTCCTTCGTCTTAACGTTGACGACGATGATCGAATCCCCCGTCTGGTTAATGGAACGAGGCCGGCAGGACGAAGCATTGGTGGTGTTCAAAAAGTTCCGCGGGGTCGCGCCGGACAAGCCTCTGACCCCAGAACTCTTGATGGAACTGAAAGGCAAGCCCAGCCAAAAGAAGCAGCACGTGTTGAAGCATTTGCTGAAGCGGAACTCGATCGTCCCTTTCCTCATCATGATTGGCTTCTTCTTCTTCCAGCAGTTTTCTGGACTGTTTGTCCTGATATTTTACGCCGTCGACCTAACGCGAGAGGCTGGTGTCAAGATCGACACCTATCTGGCTGCTATTTTCATCGGCTTGACCCGAGTTCTCGGCAGCGTGATTGTCGCAGGATTGTCTGGGAAATATGGTCGGAGGATACCGGCGATCGTGTCTGGGGTCGGAATGACCATTTTCATGGGCTTGCTATCTATATATCTATTCCTGGAAGACAAAGGCTACTCTCTAGAAGATGACGGTATGATTCCTGTGGTTTGCGTCGTTATGTATATATTCATGAGCACTTTGGGATTTTTGGTCCTGCCTTTTGCAATGATTGGGGAACTCTATCCGGCCAAGGTCAAGGATATTTTGTCTGGACTGACTACGTGCGCGGCCTATATCTTCAGCTTCATAACCATCAAGACCTACCCAAATTTGTTGGCTGGTTTGGGCAAGCATGGCGTGTTCTGTTTCTATGGGGTTCTCTCACTGTTGGGCACCATCTTCGTATTGCTGTTTCTGCCGGAGACCAGAGGCAAAACCTTGCGTGAGATTGAGGATTTGTACACGAAAAAGAAGACGATGATTGATGATGATGTTGAAAAGAAAGAGACGATAGTTCCTTTGAACGATGTTTGTTTGGAGAATTAACGAGTAGATGACTCAGAAAAAGGATGCATTGAGGGAAGAAAAATTTTTTTCGTTTATGACAAAATGTATCTTGATATTTTGCCAAGAAAAAAGTTTCTTGATCCAAGATATTTCGTGGTTAAGCCAAGAAAAAATGTCTTGACAGGCTAAAGTTAGGTTTCTATCGAAGAAAATAATCGCAAAACTTGGTGATTCTTGAACGAAGTCAAAGATTTTTGCGAGTTATAGTTTTACGAAGAACGTACATTGTTTTTTATACGGTATTGACTTTTAAAACAAAACGAGTAATGTATATTTATTAAATGTACAACAATCGTGTGGTTTTTTTATATACAAAATTTGCACAGCCATGTTTTACTGTAACTTTATCAAATGTCGTAAAACTTGGTATAAAGTGAGGTAGTGTAATATTTGATTACACGATAAAAAACGTTTTCACGGACACTTGTAAATAACATTATTGTGATTGTACGAGTTGCTTAGTTTTAAGGTATTTGTTTTGTCGATGCAGTAATTAAACATCTTGTTACTGCGTTGATGTGACCTTTACTATTTAAATGCAAAATTGTATTGTTGAAGCCTTGCAAAGTATTTTTATATGTTCACATATTCAACGTTTTCCAATAACGATGAAATGACTGAATGGCTTCTACGAGTCTTTTTAATTGTTTCGTAAAATTTAGTTTATTTCATTATATTACATAAATTCATAAATTTACACGAATTTAAAATTTCATTTTACGAGTATTTATTAAATATTTAAAGACCGTCGTCATATTTTGTATAAATATCTTCATTTATAATTATTCTATCCTAACGAAATCTGTAATTTATTCAACTGTTGAGTAAATAAACAAATTTAAATTAAAACTGTTACCTGAATCCCTAATTTTATTTTCAACATTATGCTTTGCAATGACCACAAAAATAAATCAGTCAAAATTACTTATGTTATGAGCGTTTGTGTGATATATAAAGGCGAAACAGTACGTAATGAAAAATAAAATTTACGTGTGCCGCCATGCTACCGGCAGTAGAACATAAATTCAATAACGATAAATGATATGTCAATTGATACCCTATTATCATAAGTAATGTTTACCATTTCACTAATGGTAATATTAAATCATTCAAATAATAAATACAGGTTTATTTATACTTTCTAACGGTGGCGACTAATATAATTTTTAAATGATTTAAATAAAAATTTTATTTACTTTATTTTTCAAGTAATCATTTATTTTAAACATCGAGTTTAGATTGACACGAATATAATTGCCATTAAAGAACTAAAATATTGAAACATGTAATGAGCGCCTGATTGTATGACAATCCGTCACACTCTCGTGTTTAGTGTGTAGCTGTGATAATTGTGGCTAATTTTAAACCAAAATGTTTCAAAAGTCTAGAAGTTTAGACGCTGAAAGTTTTTGTTTTTTACTTGTTTACGATTTTAATGATCAACAATTATTTTCACTATAATTTATCAAGGAACGTATCAAGTATCTTGCATTTTTTAATATTTCTAAATGTTTTAATTGTTTTTGATCACATATATGTAATTTTGTATAATTTTATATAACTTAAACTATCGACAGTGTAATTTTCTCTGATAGTATAAGGATATCAGGCCGACATTATAAAGTTCACATTCCTACGCGAATTTTAAACAATAAAGTCTTCAAAAGATGCAAGCAATAAGATTTGTAACTTTTATTTGAATCGAATAAGATTCTGAATATCAAATTTTGTTTGCAACTGTTAGTCCTTTAATAGATTGATATCTGAATGGATAAAATAGCATATACATGAATTCACGTACGATCTCTCCAATGGTGAATTTTAAAGCACATTTCTACGAGTAGTCTTATATACGTGGATCAACGAGGAAACTGTCCATCAAACGTAAATCAATATAACTGTAGCTTTGCCAATCGATACCAAAAAAGAAAAAAAGTAACCACGAGAATTAGCAACCCTTATAAATGTTTAATAATTTCAACAACTGTTAAATATTGTTGAATGATATAAATTTTAAAATGAAAAACGAAATTAAAAAAAAGCTAGTTTCACAATCTGAAACTATACGCCAATAATAATCAATATATTCTATAGAATATTTCATTTTGACAGTGACAATGTCAACGTATTTCTAATGGATGTATGCGTTCAATTCAAATTCATGAATCTATTTAAAACAACCTTTGGGGATGTGAAGATAATGCATGTTCAAGCAACTGAAATTCACAAACTTACTTTTGTATATGATTTCTGGTTCGAAACCGCATTTTCTTAAACATAATCAGCAAACGTATGTTTTATTAAATATATTTAAAATGATTTTATTATAGATAATTTTACACAACAATTTTACAACAAATAATTTTATTACAGAATTTTGAAAAAAAAATATAAATGAAGATCTAATGTATTGTTAAATAAAATAGTTTTATTATTCATAATAGAATACAAACATACAAACATTAATTTTATTATTACATTCGAAATAATTAAACTTGCGATTAATTAAGTTAAATTTATTAAGGAATTAGATGACACAGTTATATAATTTTTTTTACTTTCAAAACGTAATGCAAATTAAGAAAAATATGCAAGCAGTCACTTTTTTTATAATTTTTAAGTGTAGTAAAATCTCAATTATATTGCAATAAAATTGATTATTATAAATGACAAATGTTTATATAACTTATAACTGAACTTTTTGTTTAATATCCAAAACCGTTCAAGCGAATTTTCGAAAACATTATCTTGTCCACTGATTTGGCCCTGAATAAGCGATGCAGCTATGTGAGGCTTACACGTGCTGAGTCAAACCATCACATAACGTGTAGCATGGCAATTGATACAAAAGCTAAAAATATACTAAGAAAACGAAGTAGTAGAAGTCAACGTCATTAGTCAAAAGTTTTTTAAACTGTAAAAATGAGATATCAGAGTTTAAAATTGGTGACAATTAACTTTATTACGATATTTCGAAAGGTCTACACCTCATCGTATGTATATTATTTTTATATGTTTATATAATATGTATTTAAAATATGTTGGTATCACGAGCCGAGGGGTCGTGATACCAACACATTTTATTTTCACGTAAGGAAAAGTGTACTCAACTTGGAAAAAATGATATTCATGATATTATTATAAATAATGATATTTATAAAACTCATTTTTTCCTCGTTAAGTAATATGCTATTTTATATCAATTAAACAATAATTTTACGCACCTTGGGAGCAGACAAAATCAGCACTGACCGCTCCTCGGGCTGTAAAGTTGCTCTCGTTACAGCCCTAGAGCGGTAAGTTCCACTTTACCGCCCGTTCGCTCGATCCGCAAAGTAGTGTACATAATATACTACTACCTAATCTGAGAGTTAAATGTATTTGTCGTATGCGTTAAAAATATTCGCCAAGAAGTATTGAAATATTGATAAACATATTGATAAACTTGAAAATAATGGAAATGAATATAAGGAAATACTCTAGTGCTTTGAATCAAATTTACGTAACAGCACCCCCGTGGTGAATTCCGATGTGTCCGCAGACGCCTTTAGTCATATCATTACCCATGCCGACGGCAGAAATAGAAAAGGATTCCGTGGCCGCAAAAAGCGTCGTTTCTTATGTCTTGCAACAGCTCGATTCCAAGACCGGCTGGAAGAATTAACCCCGGTGAACTCTAGTAATCGGATGCGCCATCGGGCGCCTTCGATCGAATCGGCAGATGTCTTCTTTGCTGGGTGCATTCGGAGAAATGTATTCGGATGTTGCACTGCTTGTTGGATAAACAACTGTGACAACTAAATTTCAGATGTTAGTGAATCGAATTCGATTTGTTAAATCAGATTAAACAGAAGATTTACTGATTAATTTTTTTCTTACTTTGCAGCTCTTTGTAAAGCAATTGCAAGTTTACGACCATATTATTAAAAAATATCGTTTTAGTAAACGATCATCGTAGGAAAATAGATGAGAAAAGGACAAATAAAGTTGAAACGCAGGAAATAAACAATTAAATAGCAGTCCGTTTGAATCGACGCTATTTTTTTTTAAAAGTGCTTGTCGCCAGCCTCTTCCGTTTGCCGACAGCATTTGTGTACGTAATCGATTCCCGCGTTCGATCAACTTTCATAAATGTATCCGAAACAAATTTTGCATCCCCGGACATTTTTCAACGACCGTGTTCCCATTCGCCCGCGCATCACGAGCGACTATGTTTATTCCGTGATTTGAATGCCACTTTTGCTGCACTTCCGACGGGCTAACAACTTTTTCACCGCGTACAGATTTACATCTTGTCTTTTATTCAGCTAATCATTTTTATTTGTCTCTGTTTTTCATTTATCATTTTTTTTATCTTTAGATGGAAATTCGCTAGTTAAATTCTGTTTTATTTTTTCATCTTATTCAACAAACGTTCGGGTAGCTAATACAGTAGTTAATTTACAAAATTAGGAAACATCTTTTTTTCTGATCACACAGCTATCTATGACAAATCGCAAAAAAATGTTTCAAACATATCTCTTTGCAGAATCTCATTTTTGCAGTAATCAAATTTGCATGACACGCATCAAATAGTTGTCAAAAATATTGAACGCGTGTTTTTTCTTTTCAGATTTGATTCAAAATCATCGAGATATTTTGGTAATACGGTTGGTTTACAACACCTTGTACAGATATCAAATTTTCCCAACTTGCGGTTGTAGAAAACGTAACTATTTTCTACACTTGCGAAGAAAGTGATAACTTTCCACACTCGTGGAGAAACATGCTATTTTGAAAACTTGCTGAAATAGTAAGTTTTGAAATAATCACTCATGAGAAAATCAACTTCAAAAGAAAAAGTTTTATGAGTATCTTTTACATGAATTTATAATAGGTACACACAAAAAGGCGACTTCCCCGACATTTTCGCTGATCAACCATATGAAAATCCTTCAGATCATTTCGACACATCATACAGTGTTGATCCATATGTATTCGACGAAGCATCGTAAATGTGTCGACTACATTAGCTTCCTATATAAGAGTTTCTACACCACTCGTTTACGACAAATCAAACTCGGTCAACCAGCAGTGAACACGCATTTGATCTATCTTTTGATTCCTCCAGAAATTGGCGATCCGAGCGAAATTCAGTTTGATGGTTAAAATCAGTGTCCAAGTTTGCCGCTAATCCGGGATATCTATTTACAAAGTCAGAGCACTAATGATGCTGAGCACCTTTTTTCTTATCGGAGCGTTGTTAATCGCTTTAATCGTCTTCCTCGTGGATCATTTGTGGGTGAAAAGAAACACGGTTTTGAAAAATACTGGCAATGAGAATATAATTCTTCGGGACCCACCAGGTCCGTTTCCCTGGCCTGTTTGGGGATCGCTTCATATAATGGGCAAACACGAAGTGCCATTCAAAGCTTTTGACTATCTGCGGGACTTTTATGACAGCGATGTGATCAAAATTAAGCTTGGCTCCTTTCAATGTATAGTTGTCAATGGGGTTAAGAATATTCGAGAGGTTCTACTGAAAAAAGGAACGCACTTCAACTCGAGGCCACAATTTAGTAGAATTGAGGCGCTTTTCCGCGACGACAGAGAGAACTGTAAGATTTAATAGACATCTTTTAGTGTCGTAGTATATTTATGATTTTTTAAGCCTTTATTACTAGATTAGTGTTATTTTTTTCTTTATAATTACTGTAAAATTATTCATCAATTTTTTGTTCAATTTTTGATTCTTAAATTCCTCTGTGTTCAAAAGCACTTTCTTTCATCGTCAAACATTTCTTGAGTTGAATTTAAAAGCTCCAATTTTATCATTGAAAATTATAATTCGTCATGAAAATTAACTTTAATAATAAATTAAAGTTGACTTGTGAATGTTTCAAAAGAATTTTATTAAAAATGTGACATCTGATTTTCAGTACAATACCAAAATGTTTTACACGAAGAAAAATGTCATTGAAATAAGAATAGATTTATTTTAGAGCGTCGAACGTTGAAACAAAAAACCCTCAATGATCTAATCTCAAAAATTCCTTGTTTCAAAGACGATTTTGTATATAAAAAAAGACATCTTTTTTTAAAAATGCCTACATCTTTCAGCACTTGCGTTCTGTGACTGGTCAGACATCCAGAAATTAAGGCGAGGAATGCTGAAACCTTATACGCTTCCGTACACATTTTCATACAAGTTCAATAAACTCAACAATCTGATTTCCATCGACGTGAACATACTTTTGGACGTCGTAGCTCGCTCCAATGGCGAAAGTCTAAAGATAAAGAAAATTCTACTACAGACCTGTGGCAACATCTTCACAAATTATTTCTGCTCAAAACACTTCAGCACTAGTCACCAGGCATTCGCTCAAATGGTCGACACATTCGACAAAGTGTTTTACGAAGTAAACTCGGGTTATCTAGTAGATTTCCTTCCATGGTTGATGCCTTTTTACGCGCACAAAACCAGGAACTTGAAGAAATGGAGCCACGAAATTCGCGAGTTCGTCAACAAGCACATTATCCAGAACAGACTGGAGGAGTGGCACAGCGACATTTCGGATAACGACTTTGTGGACTCACTGTTGAGATACACGAAATCTAATGTCAAGCCTGCTATGTCCTGGGACATGTCTTTGTTTGCTTTGGAAGATGTGATTGGCGGCCATTCGGCCGTGGGAAACTTTTTGATGAAGGTTTTTGGATATCTCGTTAGCAGACCCCATGTTCAAAAAGCTGCTCAGAATGAAATAGACAATGTTGCGGTGAATAACAACATTGTGGAACTGCAAAACATACATTCTATGCCGTATATTCAAGCTATTATCCTCGAGACAATCCGAATGATTTGCAGTCCAATTGTACCTCATGTTGCTATACGTGACACATCGGTTGCAGGTGATTTTGACATTTCTTTGTTTGGACGAATGTCTTTGACTGAAATTTTAGATGAATCTTTTTCAGTTTGGAAATATTTGCTTATAGTATATCATGTATTAAATATGGGAAATTCGGTTTTTTGCTTTAGGGTGGTAAAGTAGCCATTTGTTAAAGTTTCATTGAGAAAAATGTGGTATATATATATTTTAAACAGTGACCAAAATTGAAACGACTCCTTTTCATTCAAAAATTGAACTGATACCTTCTTTTGTCATTTTTTTTTTTTTTTTTATTATGTATCTACTTCACTGTCTTCTTTTTTGTTCCCAGGATTCAAAGTTGAGAAAGACAACGTCATTTTTTTCAACAATTACGACTTACACATGTCTAATAAATTGTGGACAAAGCCTAACGAATTTTTACCAGAAAGATTTATACGCAACGGACTGATCGTCAAACCAGAACATTTTATTCCCTTCGGAGGTGGCTGCAGATCTTGCCTTGGTTACAAATTAGTACAATTTATAAGTTTCACGATTATAGCTAACATTTTGAAGAATTTCACAATCCTTCCGGCAGAAGGGGAGAAATACAATATTCCAATCGGAAACGTGGCGATAGATTTAGATACTTACAGTCTTCGGTTCAAAAAACGGTAGAATTCAAAGAATTTCTACGTTAATTTGAAATCGAAAATCATTGACATTACTAGACTTATAAGATCGCATGCATTTTTTAAAGTTGTCTTCAGAAATACATTTTGAAACATGAATGACTGTTTTTTACGAGTATTTTAAAGTAACGATTATTTACATTTTTTTTTTTACTTGTTCATTACTTTTCGTGCACGTCATGATCAAAACATATTCTCGACGTTTTTCGTAGAAAAACGAATAAAGAAACACAATGTTAAACATTGCTGGTTTTTCAGCACTGTTCGCTGAATAATTCGGTATAATTTATGGAATAGTTCAGTAAAATTTTACGGTTTTTGTATTTTCCTTATTATTATCGGTTATTTAAGTAATTGCTATCGAAACATAAATAATATTTGTAAGTTTTTTTTTGTGTATATGTATATTCTGTACTTAAAAAACTTCTTGTAAATCATTTTTGTAACAATACTGTATTTATTTTATGGATTTAAAAATAAGATTTAATAAAATATTAAAAAATTTGTAATTTTGTTACTGATTCAATAAAGCACCTATAATAACGTCTCGTATACGAGACTAATAATATTCATGCTTGACTTTATTCACGTTTTTAGCATTGATTTTGAAGCAACCCCTGAGAAATTATATTATTTGGCCATTTATCTAGGTATTTAAAGTTATTCCTTATTATATCAATGATCACTGAAAATCGATTGAAAAACGAATAGCACACTGAGAAAAATGATCTTATAAAAATTACTAACTTGTTAGTAAAGCGTGGACATACTTTACCCAAAAAAAAAAAAAAAATTACTATCCAATTCTAATAAAATTTTTTCAGATTTTAGGTCAAAATTGAAAAAATGACACAATTT
>JABFOV010001474.1:0-25135 GCA_022817685.1 Aradophagus sp. ZL-2020
CATTTGAATATTGGAAAAATTGACAATGAATCCATTTAAAATGGCATTGAAAATTTGTTAAAAATGAAAAAGGGGGGTTTAAATAAATAAGGATGTTATAAATTATTTGAATACGTTTTTTACTTGCAGTTCTTAGTGGCGAAGACCCAGCTTTGCAGTTATTAGTAACAAAGGCTTTGATACAGGATGAAATAAAAAAGGTCACAAATCTTTATAAAATTCACATGAAAGGTGTGTAATGTATATTCACTTGTATTTAAATTTGTACTAATTTAATTTCATTATTTTTAAATTTTTTATTTTTGGTTTGAATAGTTATATAATAAAACGGTTATATTTTTAGATTCTCAAATATTGCACAAAAAAGATGTCAAATACACAAAGTCAAAGGGGAAAAATTACTGCAATGTGTCCGGCTGTGTTGCTCAGATTGCAGAATTGGTGGAAGCAGATCCTGATCCTTATTTTTCTGGGGTAACATTCAAATTTATATACATATTTATACCAACAATATTTTGGTTTTTCAATAACTTTTCGTATATAGTAAAAACTCCTTAATGATTTTTAATTTAATGTAATTATTTATAATTATAGCATAAGTTTCACATCTTATATTTATTTTTCAGTCATACAACTGGTACTACACTGGAGGAACATTGAAACATTTAACTTTAAATGATGACCATGTTTTAATATTTCCATTCACATCTGAATTAGGTGATTTTTAAATTAAAAATACTAAAACAATAGCATATAAAAATACAAAAGAAAATATAATTTAAACTGAAATTTTGTTTCAGTGGCAACACCAATTGTTCCCAGAAAAAATGCAATTTGGAAACCAAAATTGAAAAATGCTTCAAAATGTAGTTTGGATGGCACATTGTATGATATAAAATACTGTACTGTCAACGACATATGTAAGACAATAGTTTGATTATTCATTATATTATATTGATATATCTAAGATAATTTTTTTTCTATTGTGAAAGTTTATCATGTATAATAAACAATTATATATTTTAGGTTTTGTGATGGGACGATTCAAACATCATTGCATATTCTATAGGCTAACAAAAGTAAAAGACAAATTAGAATTGTTTGAATTCCACACACAAACATCAAACTTACCCTTAGTTAGTGCGGACATGCATCATACAAATCAGAATTATTTTTGTACTGCTAGCGTTGAAAGAACAGTAGCTATTTGGGACGTTACAAAAGTGTTAGTATTATAAATGTATTCATTTTTTATGTATAAAACAATGAAAAATTCAAATGCAGTTAAAAAATGATTTATACATTAGTAATTTTTACAAAACTATGAAGAATTAAATTTGTTATTCATTTGTGTTATTATTTTTATTCACTAGGACCACTTTTTTTAATATTTAAATTGTGTTATTCATCTTTTAGGAGACCTTTTGTAAGCGGAGTAATACAGAACGTGAAAGTATTGGATAATAACTGGGCAAGCCTCCGGTATCAAACATTTGACAATAATATTTTAATTTACACTGACAGATGTTGTGTACATTATTTAGACACCAGGGTAATTCTTCCACGGTTCTCTATAAAATAAGTTAATTGAAAGTTTTATTATTTTTTTATTTGTAATAATATTAATGATGTATTGCAGATACCTTTAGAAAAACCTGCTTTAACATTATGTCCAAAAAATCGTATAGAAAATTGTGAAAACATTTGTCTGAATATTGCCAGTCGCAATGAAAACTGCAATTATGTAGGAACATATCACAGTTTTGTATTACTAGATAAACGTTCAAAAGATTGTGTGCAACAAAAGTGGACTCATCAATTTAAAAGCGCACCACTTTTGGCTGATGTTTGTGACAGGTAAATCATAAGTTAATACAATGAAAAAAAAAATAGTAATAATCTATTAAATTTGTATATAAATTTTACTTATGGACACACAATAACTATTGATTTCTTTACCTACTTTAGAAACGACAAAGAATTACTTGCTTTCTCGTCCCAACTGCCAAATGAAACTGCAATTATAGTTAATACATGGTCATCAAGAGATGTGGCAAACTCCAAATGTTTACCTTACAGAGTTCCAAGTATTCTAAAATCCCTGTCGGTCGCAAAAACATTAGGGAAATGCTTGGACCCATTAACAAGACAAAGATTGCAACTATGCAATACTGGTTGTTCTTTGGTGTCTAATAATGAAAACGAATCATTTTATTTTGTTCAGAATTCAATAGGTATGAATAATTATTTAGTACAAATTATGATTCACAAAATGACTACATCTACATACGTATGTACACTAATTTTTCTATTACAGGAGATGTGTTTTATCAGTGCGTTTCTCACGAGAAAGAGATCAACACTTATTCAATAGAAAATGTCAGAGCCGTAGATGCGTTAGAACAATGGGAACGTTCTCTAATGTCTCGAAAAAACACCATTAAACCATTAGTGTTTAATGATAAAACGGATATGGAATACGTTTATGACCGTAAGTACTTTTTAAAATTTCTATACAATCACCTTTTGTATTAAAATCTAATATTCATTATAGAAATAATCAAAATTTATGTTTGAACAGAATTGACAAATAAAAACTTAAAGTGGGAACAGGAACACTACGAAGAATTGACCACCCCAAGTTGGAAGCAACCTTTAAATAAATTAACGACATACGCAGACTTATTAGCGTCTGATCTATTAAAAATGTGGGAAGTGTCCGAAGATCCAATAGTTCCATTGTCGGCTGCACCACATCAAAAAGTATTAAACTGGTTAGGTTCGTCGGAAGTCAATCCAATGACAGATGTACCATCTCAATCCATGTTTTCTTCTCAAGAAAGTAACCCATTCAGTGCAGTTAATTCACAAGAATTAGTTTCAGTTTCACAAAACCTGCCTCCTGAACCGGACCATATTCCTAAGCCCGAGAGTGTCCTCGAACCCCTTAATTATGAGAATCAATTCCTACCCAAAGTTAAAATTAATCCAAAACAAAATCAGAATAAACGAACGAGGCCCCAATTTATTGCTGGGTTTTGATATATTTAAGTTTAACTTAAACTCATCCATCGGAATTCATCTAACATAACTTTAATGTATATGACAAGAGCAATTTATCTTTAACTTAATGAAACTGATAAACTTACATTAGTTTAACCATTTCATAAGTAATAATGGGCAGGTCCTACTGTTTAGTATGTTTACATTAGTAAATCAGAAAGAATTGAAATTCAGTTGGATGAGCTAAAGTGTCTTTTGTACAGAGATTATATTTTTCAATTATCTAATTCTTCCATCATAAATATCATAAATATATTAATTTCCATTTTTGTATCCTACAATTAATGAATATGACATGTATTAGAATTACATAAGTTAATTCATACTTACGTTTTACGTCGCATTAGTTTGCAGTTTATATAACATTGCTTTTTAATGAGTTATACAGATTTAAAATTTGATATATACATATTATGAACGTTAAGTACAAGAAGTTGTAAAACCTCATGTTTTAAAATTTCAGAACTCATGCTCCATGTAATCTAAGTTTAACTCATAACATGTATATACTGAATTTAACATTTACAAGCATATAAACATGATTGGTTTTAATAATCAAAACAGTTAGAGTGCAGTTGATTTTTTATTTTTCTACACATCTATATTATAGTTTCGATGAAACTGTATAAGCGTTTACTTCGATGTAAGTTTATTCACTTTATATAAAATGAGAAATCAATAAATCAAGGTCGTCTTCTTAATATATTTTTATTCATAAAAAAACATACATTTTTAAAGAAAAGCTATTTAAAAATATACAATGTACAATCAAGATCCCTCAGTTGACTAAGAGATTATTTATTTATGTAACATGAAATGGTGGAGTTTCAATAATGAAAGTAAATTGCCAGGGTACTTCTTTTTTTTGGACTTAGGTTACATTATGTTTAATTTCTCAAAAATGAGGGCTTCCACCTTGTCCCAGAAATTTTATGTTGCTGCTGCTCAATTTTATGTTCTTGAGCTTTGATTTCCTGTTCTTCAATTTGTTCCTGTTAATAGATTTTTTTAAGTAAGTTATATATTTTTCTAATACGTTATATATAATAACGTATTTAATTTGTATAAATTAACAAGAATTCTCTCTCTCTCTCTCTCTCTCTCTATATATATATATATATATATATATTTAAATTTATATAACTTACCAGTAGTTTTCGTTGATTTTCTCTGAAGGCTTCTAATGGATTTTCGAATTGTCTGTAATAACTCAGTACATCCCTCACATCTTCAACGTTTGTTGCATAAATAGCTAAAAATTATAATTAAATTTTGAATATTAAGTAAGTTCATGTTATAAAAGTAAGTCCATGTAATAAAAGAGAAAAAAAATTATCCAGGCTTACTTTTAAGAAAAGCAGCTAAATCATACAATGTGGTGTCATCATCATTTCCAGTCCATTGGGGTAACTTCAGCATGTTATTTGGATGAAACTTTACACTTTCTGCATCCCAGTCAATAACAATAACCTATGTACATTTTATAAAATAACGATTTTTATTATATTTCACGTTTAATGATAGTAACTGAAAGTATCCATTTTATACTTTGGATAATTACTTTACTTAAATCCCTGTTAAGAGCATCTAAGTCTTTAACATGGTGTCCATCAACAAAACGAGTCGCATCTCGTACTAGTCTGTACATAATATAACCTTGTGGATCTAAAGCATCCAAAATTGGAAATACTGTCTAAAATTTAAATAAGTAAAATTATATATTAAGGATTAAAGCTCCATTAAAACAAGTTTCATTATTTTAATTACCAATCCTTGTGCTGCAGTATATACTACAATTTCAAATTGCGGTGGTGCAATAGCTTCTAAAAATTGATCCACTCCAGGACGCTTTTTAAATCTCCAACCGGTTTGATACTGAGTAAAATAAGTTGTAATTATTACTCTTAGCATCACAACATTATAAACATATGAAAATAACATGTAAAAAAAATTAAACACACCGTCCAATCCGGATGAACTAAGACATCTTTCAGCTCTAAAACCACTGTATATGGAGGTTGTATGTAAGGATATTTCAAAGGATCCGGTAATAATTTTTCTCTGCTAGGTTCTTGCACAAACTGCAGAAAATAGAACATTGCAATAATATTGTATTATTATAAATTAAAAAATAACAAAATGACATACTGTCATTTTTTCAACATTTTTAACAGAAATTTTGTTAAAAATATGTATCCTACCAAGACAATTATACTTTACCTTTTTGTAATAATTCAGTTCTTTCAAAACTCTTTTCAATCTTTGTTCGAAAAAAGGTAAATGCGTAAATTCATCTTCAATGATGTTTCCTTTTTCATCATAATTTGGTCTAGAAAATTCATAAATAAAAAATGAACCTGTTATACCTATAGATCCACCTAAGAAAATGAAGGCTAATTTTAATGTTCTCCATTGTTTTTGTCTTTCTTCCTCTTTCCTTTTTTCTTCCTCTTCTTGCTCAAATTTATCTTGTTCTATTTGCGATAAAATACTTCCTACTTTTGGTTTGTTTGCTAAAAAAATAATTTTATAAATTATTAGATTCAAGCAAGTATTGCCTTTTTGATATTAGTTCAATGACAATTCATTTTAATTCATTGTACTTATAATTATAAAAAAAGAAACTAATGTATTTAAAAAGTGATTTATTAAATCAATTTTTCTTCAAATTCAAAATAACTCACCTTCTGTCGAAAAACATCTTTGTTTGGGTTTGAATAACAATCTTTGCACTGGTACCCAAGTTAAAGAAGACTTAACTGCTTTTGTTGAATAAAAAGCCGACTGCGGTATAATAATTCTTGAAAAGTGACTTATATCTGCAAAAATATTACACGTCTAATTAATATCTAAGAATGTACAAATAAATATAAAAAATTGTACTTACTTCGTGAATTAAATACTCTTGCTAAAGTAGTCGTCATGTTTTACTATATCATTCATTCAAATTCACGAGGAACCCAAAGTGACATAACCTGCAAAAACAAAAATATACTCAATAACATTCGAAATGATGTGAAGTTTGCCATTTATTTTTTTCTGTTTTTTACTGTTGTCATGTAGTAGAAAACAGTGAGCAGAGATGGCGCTAAGAAGTCGCGTGAAGGTAAGTTAATCACTGGTTAATTTTATTGACTCAGTCTTACCAATATACTCAAGAAACTCAATATTTTATGTAAACAACAAAAAACCAAGGACATAGTTTAATTTATTCACAAATACTATAAAATGGTATTCAAGTTTGGCATATGAACCTAGTTGTTTGACGCCAGTTGCCACCAGACAAAAGGCAACAAAAGAAAGAAAAAAAAGGTATTCAAGTATTTAGAATGCAATAATTTGAAATCTTATTTGGTAAAAATATCTTTCTTATTTTGTTATACATAATAAACAATTATTTTTCAATTTCAAATATTTCGAAGAAAAATTCATTTTTTCAGCAAACTATTTCATTTTTTTTTTTTTTTTTACTATAAAGTAATGAAATTACATTAAATTTTATATTACAATTTATTTTTCTTATATTTTTCAATAAATGAGCAAAAAAGATAAAACTGAGGCGGAATTTTGAGTGAGAGAGAAACGAGTATTCAATTGAAAAGTCATCTTAATTTTGATAGCGAACGATTACTTTATCAACATTTGCGAATTATCAGTTAACAAACAATAAAACATGACTTAAATTATTAAAATGATATCAAGAAAAAACTTGTTAATTGGTTGGTAGTATTTCAGAGCCAGCTTGCCAGCTTTCTTTAATGCATGTATTTTTAAAGGACAGAATGCGCATGAGCATGACAATTGTCTTATAAGAACGTTTAGTAAATTGAATTTACACACAACAATTGTTTAGTTACATAAAATAAGTCCAAAAGCACAGACTGTGTACGAGAGAGGGAAGAAAATGTTGCGCGAGGAAGCTGTTCTTAATTGAATTTCTGTAGAGAAATGAGCGATCAAGGTGTAAAACTGTTTGACTTTCAATGATGGATCGTAGCAGGGGATACGAACCAAGGCGACAATGAGCAGCATAAATTTAGGTTGTCAAATAAACTAAATCAGTGTTTCGTGTGTGCATCGATTTGGGTTTCTTGTGTTCTCAGCGAGAGGAATGTTTTGAGCTAGATTCTTATCGATCCAACGATAAAGTAATAATGGAAATTTTTTAGTTTTGGAATAGATGTCCTGTAATATAACAGTTTACGCAAATTCATGAGTAAAACGTGATTTTTATAAATGTTAATGAACGTTCTGCTGTACTATTTATAAATAAACTGCAATTTATTGGAATTTTCGCGACAATCAATGGCAACCACGATTATTGTAGCTTAAAATCAATTTAAAAAAAAAGTATATGAGAAACGTTTTCTTGCCATGTATTATTTTGAATGTATATTTAAAAATATTGTATAAACTGAATATTAATTTTGTCCAATGTGGAAACAAATTCAAACCCTACTTGTTTTTACTTTTATATTTTTAAATTCTCTGTAAATTATGCATATTCCTTGAAATGCTATATACATGAATAAATCTGTAATTGAATTAGTGAATTCTGCTTCAATTATGATAGCAAAAACTATAAATAGATGTACATGTGACTTTATTGTCAATATTTTTTTCAGGCCATTGAACAAGAATAATTCAAGAGAAGTTGTAATCAAACTCAGATTATTTTACAAAATGGCCTATAATTTTCCTGGAATGCCAGCAACACCAATGCCAGCTATGGGTACAAATCATTTTTTGTTGTACAAAAATTAATAAATTTTTCAAATAAAATTTTTTATTTGTTTTAACGTTTGTTATATAATTAAACATTTACTTTAATTAGGCATGGGTGCCATTGGACATTTAGGACCTCTCCCAGGTGCGCAACGATTTATGGAATTAGCTAGTCAAGGTTTTCCACCCTTGCCACCACCTTTGCCACCGATTCCTGGAATGAACGACACACCTCTTGAATTTAGTACTAATAAAAATCAGCCTCCCATCATAAGGGAAAGTACCGAAGACAATAATGATAGACGGACGGACAAGAATGAAAATCGTAGAGACCGAGATAACAGAGAGAACAGGGAGAGCAGGGATAGTAGTAGAAGGTTATGGTTTATTTCATTTCACCTATTCGGAATTAAATTATCATAAACATACTTTCACTTATTGCATGTACATAAAGTGTAAATAAACACGCGTACTTATGTAACTTTTGCATAATCATTGCAAACATAAACCGCTAGAAATCAACGTTATAATCTGAAAGTTGTTTTCGTGTAATTAATATTTTACTTGACAAACTTGTTCAGTTAGAATCGAGTGTATATCGACACTTGATTATGTAGAACAGTTACAAAGAAACCTCATTTATGATACATCGCTTTTCTTGAAAGGTAAAGTTAATTTCATTCATATTTATAAATTATATTTATAATTTATAATTAATTTTGTATTCAAGATCAAGAAGTGAAAGAGGCGACAGAAGAGAACGGGATAGGGATAGGAGAGACGAGCGCAACGACAGAGAAAGGCGTGAGGAACGCAGAACCGATGATAGAAGCAGCTCGAATTCAAATAATCATGCGCACAATAGCATTAATGGGACTGAATCGAGCACAAGCACGACAACTACAGTGACTCAAGCTATTGGTGCGCAGATGGAATCCTCTCCTGGAGTTTGGGGAATGGGTGTGGGTTACCCAATGATGGGAATGGGTCCTATAGGTCCCATGGGCCCGATGATGGGCGAAATGGCTTTAGGTGCTCATATGGGACATACCCACGGCTACGGACCTATGGGTATGGGAATGATGGCTCATGATAGTGCCATGATGGGTACCCAGATGCTGGGTCCAGAACAAATTATGACTGATACGGCTGCGCAACTCATCTCAGGTGGATTGCCACCACCAACCACGAGCACTCAAGGCACCAAAGAAATCATCCACTGTAAAAGCTGCACGTTGTTTCCACCAAATCCAAATGCCCCGCCACCAACCACCAGAGAAAGACCACCTGGATGTCGAACTATTTTTGTTGGAGGTACAGATTATGATGCTCATCTATGCACATTTTAATTAAAAAAGAGTTAACATATTTACTTACATTTTCTTTAAACAAATATAACAATGGATGAAATTCGTATTTGCAGGTTTGCCTGAGAACATAACAGAAGCGATTATTCAAGAAATTTTTGAACGTTGTGGGGAAATTACAACATTGAGATTATCGAAAAAAAATTTCTGTCACATACGTTTTGTTTTGGAAACAAGCGTAGATGCTGCCATTTACTTGTCTGGATATCGCGTGCGGATCGGTTCTAATGGAGATGCAACTAACACTGGCAGACTACACGTTGATTTTGCACAGGTATGAAATTCATATAATAAAATCACAATAACTTTTTTTTTCAAAGTATACATTTATAACATTTATCATGCACATCTGTAGGCAAGAGATGACCAATATGAATGGGAATGTAGACAACGACAACTTCAAAGGGAACAGCGTCACAGAGAAAGAGTTGAAAAGGAAAGACAAAGGCCACCATCAAGTCCCCCACCGATAGTTCATTATACAGACCATGAAGCATCAAATATTTGCGAGAAAATAAAGCAAGATGACACATTTATGAAAGCAGTGCAGGTAATTGATGAAATGAAAATGAAACTGGTAACAAATAAAGGTAAAAATTTATATATTATTAACTATTTCAAATATTTGCGTCTAATGCAGGTGGTTGTAACATGGTTGGAACGAGGTGATTGCACCAAACGAAATTCCAATACATTTTATTCAATGATTCAGTCGACTAATTCACATGTCAGGCGACTACTCACTGAAAAGACAACTTACGAGGAAGAATTACAGAAAGCAAAAGAACTTATGAAAGGCAGAATGCAAGGACTCTTAATACAGTGTAAGTAATCGCATCTAGTGTTCTTTTTTTTTTATTTATTTATTTATTTTTTTTTTTATTTGGTGTAGCTCTGTAGACGAAACTGTAACCGTTTGAATCATTTCACTTTTTTCTGGTAAGTTCAAGATCATGCAAAGCGCGTTGAAATTCTTTTTTCTATAATCTATCTTTGTCATCAAAACATGTGAATTGTTCTTGTACTTTTATTATTGGCTACTATTGCACAGGATATGACAAAAAATTTATGGTATATTTCCATAGAGTCAGATTTTATACTGCATGTACGTACTTTGTTAAAAAAGTACTAAATTTTTAAACAATTCAATAATTTAATTTCAGTGTTTGTTAAAAATATTCTAACTCCGAGTTTTTGAACATTTAACAAAAATTTAAAATTATCACAATCATTTTGAAAACAATATTTGAAATGATCTTATGAAATTGTATTAAAATTTAAAGTATATTTAACAATGTATGTATACATTCATATTTCCTTTTTACATTCATGAAGAAAGGAAAATTCATAACTTAGACAAATTATCATTAATTATTATTTATAATTAATTATTAATAATTAATTATTTTTTATTGTTATATAAAAATAAATACTTGTTATATTACTACTTTATTTAGATTAATAAAATTAGTAAGTTGGTGGTAAATAAAAAAAAGTATGAAAGAAAATTGATATACACCTATTAAAGGGCACAAATTTGCAGTTGCTTAAAAACAAAAGGAATTTTATTAAAATGATCTACAAAGAAGTACCATGTTTATAATAAAAGATAACTATTTATTTTAGATAGATTACAAAATAAAATGAACATTTTGTGAGGAAAGTTTCCCCCTATTTGTATATATATTCTTAAATAATATAGCTTGTCTTTTTTTTTTCTCAAGAAAAAACTCATAAAGTGAACGTAAAATAAAAAGAATCATAAAATATATCAAAAGAGGCCGAAATAATTGGAGAAAATCTAAGGTGGGTGACAAATGCACTGATTCCTGATTCTGGATGTGGAAGTATACGTCTGGATGATAATCATAACAAGTGCAATTTCATAGAATCATA
Organism: Aradophagus sp. ZL-2020; assembly: GCA_022817685.1. Lineage (NCBI taxonomy): Eukaryota > Metazoa > Arthropoda > Insecta > Hymenoptera > Scelionidae > Aradophagus > Aradophagus sp. ZL-2020. Next base: position 11,052 of record JABFOV010001474.1, read on the forward strand.
GTTTACGTCGAGCAAGTGCATGCTTACAAAGGCTAAGTTTTGCAAAGGTGTTGGGTCTAGTGTAAACCTTGCAAGAACCACTTTGAATCGCCCGTTTCTTTTTTTTCAATTGCATAAAAAGTAAAGTCATAAAAAATATGTTACAAATAAATTGTAAGAATACAAAATCCTACTGATTAAAAAATAATTAAGAAGTGATATAACAAATAAAAAGTAAAAAAAAATAGTTGAACGAGAATTGAAAATGGTACTTGCAAAGGAATGTCACGATCAGAAGCAAATATACAAATTGTCCGGAGCAGTAACGATCATTGGTGGATAGCGAATCAAAAGTCAAACTTACCGTAGAGTAAGTCTTAGCCAATGCTTAGCACGAACACGTTCAAACGATCATGGGTCCGATGTCCGGATAAACAATGGTACACACATTTTTTGTCTATATCTATCTTTACTTAAAGTACAATTAATAATAAGAATACATTGGTGATAACAATGGTGCAAAAGAGTAAGCCAAAAACAAAGAGATAAAAAGTAGGGAGGGCAATATATATATAAACGACGGGCAACGTGCTCGTCACGAAGTTTATAACGAGTAGGAATTTGTTGAAAGCAAGGTATACAACGGATTTGTTGTGTTTTTGTATGCAACACACGCGACTTCTGATATCATCGACAGTCAGTCAGATTGAACGCGTGTTCACCGCGGCCAGCCATAAGAAGGTTTGGGATCACTTCACCAAGGCCCAGCGCAAGAACATCGAGATATGGAAGAAACAATCATCGGTATGTATCTGCATCCCAATAGTGGCTTTAAGCTGCTGTCTTAACACTGGGTATCACATCAACGAACAAGTCAAAAAAAAAAAAAAAAATTTGAAACAGTCTGTAACAATCACGTTCAATTATATTAGTGACCTAGTCGTCGGATGATAGACATAGTGAACCCGAAAGATAACTTTGTATACTCACAAATATATAAAACCGTATCAAACAAACAAGAAGTGTTACTAGCAATTAAATTAAATGATAATTTGTGAGTAGAGGCAGGTAAGTTGTTTGCAAGATCGAATCGAGACACTTTTTGAGAGACACCAACAGAGTCAGAACAGTCAGACACACGCTTTTAGTCAATAATCACCTTTGCGCGCGAATAGACTGGGCAAGGTAAACTTTAGTTAGTTAATTGAGACGGTCGCAGTGCTTTAGCGGGTTCGTCCAGGTAATGATACGTACAGCAGATTTTGAGTTACCGCTTTATTTTGTTTTCATTACAAATAGCCTTCTGTACTTCAGAGAGATGCAAGCGCGGAGGTGAGATGCCGAGGCACCCTTGTCGTCGTCAAATATGGGCCTCTGAACTACAGAACGATGTGCGCGCGCTTTACAAATTCCTTTGTCGTTTTCGAAGTCGCGACGAGATTAATCGCAAAGTGGCGCTGCTTCAATTTTTGACACCTGTATGTGCGAAAAGTTTCATACGTATGAACATAAATTTTAGACTCGATCAATTTTATTGTCAATTTCAAAATCAAAAATGGCATCAATGTTTTAAAATTTTCATTTTTCCTTTTTAACATTTATTTATTATTTTGTGTAGTTTATTAGAAAAATGTGTTAAATTAGATTGTTGACTATTGTATTGTTTACAACGTGTGAATATTTTTGCACATGACATCTATCATGCTCAGTAGGATGTCCTCTTGACAACGATATCGTCGAGACAAATCGTTGACAATGTTAAATTCGTGTACGTTGCATGCTTTTGTACATCAAGCGAAACTCTTTTAATAACGAAATGTTGAGAAGTTAAATGAAATGGTGGGAAAATGTGATTGTGTGTAACTGAATGGCAGGAAATCAAGGCGGTTCAGCTGGAGGAAACTTTGATGGAGGGCGAAGGAGAGATGGAGGTCTCAGATAATGAGGAGGAGCCACAACGCAAAAAGGCTCGAATTCAAACAGATCAGAGTGAGGATCAAGACAAGCTTCAGATGCTCAAAGAGGAAAATGACAGCTTGAGGTGTCAGTTGGAAGCATACAAAAATGAGGTATAACATATAAAGGATTTGATCAAGATATTCTTAAACTTTTATCACATTTTTATCAAAGAATAAATGGTAAAAAATAATTTTTATAATGAATGATTCACAATTAGTATTTTAAATGTAACATACAAAAAATATTAAAGAAGTAAATTTATTTAATGCTTGATTCTAATAATAGATGAAATAATGTTTATAAATTTTATAGGTCGATCTTTTAAAATCTGAGACGAAAGCAGAAATAGATGCAAAGGACAAACAAATAAAAATGTTGCAGCAGACTTTGAAGGGTATGCAAGAACAGTTAATGCAGTCTAGAAAACAGCAGGTACAGGATGATCAAAAAATCAAGGATCTAATCATTAAACTCAACGCAACAAAGAAGGAAGAGCCTCCTGACAATGAGATTATTACATTGGATAAAGATGATGATGTGAGCGATGAGCCCAACACACCAAAACCTCTTATTATATCCTCAGGCTGTGTGCAAGTTACACAAAAAGACGCTAAACTTATAGGTACAAGTTTCTTTTTCAATGAAAAGTGATTTCATAAAAATATTTTATTTGTTAAAATACCTCTAGGTTGCAAATATTAGATTAAATATAATTTTTATTTTTTTATTAACATTGCAAATTTAGAGATGATGTAAAAGTTAGCAGACGTATTTTCGACAGATTGTTTTAAGACTCCAATATCAAATATTAATATTTTATTCTTTTTTAGGTTTAATAGCAACGTTTCTACACATACATCCCTTCGGAGCTAGTGTAGATTATGTCTGGTCTTACTTGCAGAAAATAGAACCTGGTCTTAGACCAAACGAAGTCGAATCTCTCATGCAAAGATTTCCGCATGTGTTCAAACAGGAGTTGTCGGGCATTGGCGCTAATATGGAAAGGCGTTGGCTTTTTTCCGGTTTTAATATGAATCGAAACTATTGAATCGTATTTGATCTAATATAATGTTACACATTTTTCAAATGATATATTTAGAGCGTGGAGATTTACTTTTTTGATAGTATGCCATTTCTACATTTCTTAAACAATCTTTGTAATACCTATAAATGGGTTTATACCTAAACATACATTTTACCAAGTCAACATTTCATCCACATTAATATGAGTCTTTAATGGACGTTGTAGTTTCTCTTTTCATAATCAAACAAATTTGATGAATATTTAAAATACTGCGATACTGTAGTTATTGTTACGGAATTATTGATAGAATCATATCAAATTAAAGTCATTTTTACTTTGATTTGTTTATTTATAAATTAATTTTTATATCACATAATTTTGATTTGGTTCTTATCAAAAAAGAATATTTCATATTGAAACGAATTCAATGATCAATTTTTAATGTTTAGAATAAATATACGTAAGTTCTTAACAACGTTTGTTAAAGAGTCAGATCAATACTTTTTTATTTTATGTGTGAAGTCAGCTGATGCGTCAGCCTTGTACGATTAACATAAAATCGCGATTAAGTTGTATAATTTTGTAAATGTTTTTTATGTGATATCAGTCATTAATTGTGATTACACAGAATTTTAATTATGGCATTTATGTAAATACTTTGCAAATTAATCATGTGTTTAACATAATTGATAAATAAAAAAGAAAAAATAAAATAGAGAAAAAAGGAAATTAAAACTTTTTCACAAAGTTGATTAAACAATGTCGATTTTGCAAACAGTCACGCATATGAGATATTTTTATCAATTATTGTGAAACATTTTTTTAATATAAGAAAGTAAAACATATCTTTTGTTATATATGTGTGTAAAGTTTACAATTTATCTACAAAAAATTAAAAAAATAATAACAAATGATTATTCTCAGAGTCAATGCAATTATTTTATTTTATATATATATGTAGATATTATGTGACAAAGAAAGAATATTTGGCACATTTTCGTGTGTTTTGTGTGTTGTGTCAATCGATAAAATTGAATTTACTGTGTAAATTGATTTTGTTATATGAATAAAGACGAAATTGGTTGTCATTTGTCATTATTTCATTCGTCTCCTTTTTGGATAAATTTGTCTCGCATATTGATTAGTAACATAACACTTTGCAATGAATACTGTTTACATTAGTAAGAGATCGGCATCCATTACAAATAGTGAATTAATTAGAGAAGAACAGTTACTTAATGTAGTACGCGTGACGAACGTACCACATAAATACACCTACATTAACTGCATATATTTCATACTGAGTATAGTTTATTCGACGTGCAGTTAATTCACGCAGAGGTGAATCTACAAATAATTTTCAAGGAAAAATGACACGATTTAAAGTTATAACTTTTTCAACTTACATTGTTTTTATGATGTTTTTTTCTCTTTTTCAATTTTTTAATTATGAAAATTTATTTTCGAATAAAAAAATATTGTTAACATTGTTTTTTAACATAGTTTTTTCTTTGTTTCGTTTTGAAGCTTCAATAAATATGTTTTTTAAAGAAATTTTAGTAAATATAAATTTATGTTTTGAAAATCTTACTTATTTTTAATTTATTATAACTTCGATATTAAATGTTATAATTTACAGACAGAAATAATGGAAAAATTATAATTTAAGTAAGGTTCACTTTTGCATCGTTATAAACATTTATTGGAGGTAGTTTAATACGCTCAAATATGTTAGAGAAATTTTCTTTTTAACAAGTTGCGAAGTTAAAGCTCAATAATATTTTCAGCCATGGTTGAGATCCGATAAACGAAAAGAATCCAAATAAGCGATGAAGAAATCGATTGATTAATTCATATCATATTGAGATCCAAAGATCAAAATTAAAAAAATTTTTTCTTTTATTTTGCTAAAGATTCTTTAACTACGTTTTTTTTACTTAACGGGATTGTAGACATTTTGAGTGAATAATTGTGAAATATTAATTTTCACCTATACAAAATTGCCCAAATGATATTGCACTTGACAACACGCTTGATTGTTTCCACAATTAAAATATTAAATTGCATTAATCAATTCTTATGCGTTTCAACTTTCAAGAATACATTTCAATTATTTCCGGAGAATATTTCGTTGCTTAATAAAAAATGATAAAAACGGAAGGTATTTTAAAAATTAGAACAATGGAAGGAAAATAATTTTTGATTTTTTAATAAGGGATATGGAAAACTTCGAAATGATATTCAATATATACAACATTCATATATTTTAAATTTACAAATTATTTAAATCTGAAAACACCGAGTATGAAATTCAAACTTCACGCCAAAAACAAAACATCGCATGGCGCCAAAATTGAAACCCGTTCTAAAAATATTAAAGTGTTTACCAACAACTAAGATTGTTTCCACTATACCGCTTTGACAAGAATGTCAAACTCTGTGATTTTCGAAAAATCCTATCCAAACAACTTGCGTCGCGGTTGACGCTGTTGGCGCAGGCGCACTGAACGCCGGAAGCTGCGCGCAGACTACAGCTACGGGCGACAAAGACAGGCAGACGAGCGGAGGGAAATCGCTGGTGCCACGGCGCGGGACTGCACGGGTTACGGCGAGCGGGCTTTCGGGGATTGTTGTGCGCCGTAGTGGCAACGTTTGGCGACGACTCAGGTTGGCGGAGTCGGTGCGCACCCGGGCTAGCAAGTGAGGACGAGGAGCTTGTGCCGCGGAGCTCGCTGGCGCTTATGTTGCGGCGTGGCGTCGCTTGCTCGGAGCAGCGTCGGTCGTGTGAGAGGCTGTTGGCTGCGTTGGCCGGGACCGGAGCGCGAGTCGTTCGGCAGCGGCCATACTCGAGCGGCGCGAACCAAGTGGCTAGGCCGCCAGGTGACAACATGACGCGACAATAGGCCGCCGCGCGTTCCTGCTAGCTGCGCCCTCGCGTCGACTTTTCTCGACGCCCCGTGTCACCGCGGCCCCGACTCCGAGCTGATAATACGCCAACGTGCGCGCGCGCGCGCGTGCTAACCGAGCTGGCCGACGTGGCTCAACAACATCGCCTGGGATGAGCACCAAGGGTGACGTGAACAGGCGGGTGCTGGCGATCCAGGCAAAGAAAAAACGTCACAAGCAGGGCAAGCGCAAGGCCAAGGCTGATAACATGGCCGGACAATGCTCCAAGAGGGAGGTCGATATGCGGATACAGGGCAAGCGCAAGGACTTCAGGTCGGTTACAGGGCATTCAACGCGAAACCTATATTCGTATGCTGGCTAGCGTAGTTTTTCTTTTAGGTTAGGTCGCAGTGCACTTTCATTGCTTTGTTTCTGCACTTTAGTGCACTAGTTTTGTTTTCGGATTGTTGTTGTTTGGTTTTTTGTTGTTTACTTTTCGTTTTTTTGCGAAGGCGTCATTCCCGTCTAAAAAAAGGAGGTTTGGTGAATGTGTGCATGAGAAGGAAATGGGTCCAAGCGGCACGCGTCGTTGATTTGGCACAGGAAGCTTGTTTCGTTCTTAGATTCACGATATAGTCACTATTTGGAGTGCGATGTAAAAGGGAAAGTTTCTCATGAATTTTTTTTTTTTTTTATTTATTTGTTTTATGTGCCTGATGTTGAATGGATGGATGAAATAGGAAAAGATTTAGAATACATTTGCATGTGTATAAAAAGAAACAAATTATGAGTGTGACGTTTTTTACACGGAAATATCCATACGATTTGTTTAAATATTTTAAAATTAAAATTGAAATAGATGTAACAAGCTAAAAATTGTTTGATGTACTTTTAATTTCTTGATAAAATAGGCATAAAATTACTAATTATTTTCAAAAGTTCAAATCGTGTAGATATTATTACATGGAAAACTTTAAATACACAAAATAATTTGAAATTTGAGGTTTAATAGAATTTATTGTTTAAAATTCATAATAAATAGTCCATTGTTTTGTAAAGTGAAATAAATTTTCTAGTGATTTGTTTTCTGCGCTCCAAAAATACTATTATATTTTTAATTTCCAATTTTTATTAGTAAAAAAAAAAAAAAAAGGAAATTTAGTATACCTTACCAATTATTATTGTATAAATATTTCCATTGATTTTTGTTATTCAATTTACTAGATTTTGAATCAAACTTTCAAAAGCAATAAATTGTAACCAGTTTACTAAAATTGTGTAATTGCAACTGTAGAAGCATAACGAAATTATTATTCAGTTATAGATGAACTCAAAATATATATTTATAAAAACTGACAGTAATTGCATTGAAAAGTTAGTAGGAAAATTCAATACTAAAAATGAATTTTAATTATTATTGATACAATTAAAAGCATTTTCAATTTCATTAATTTGTCTTTTTGTATATGAAATGTATTTATAGATGTGAGGAAAATAAGCTTTAGTATCTCAAATTGCTTAATCAAGTCAATTAAAAAAAAAGAAATTAATAAAAGATAAATCATGTTATTATAAAATCATTAGCATGTTAAATTTATTACATTTCCTTATTATATTAAAATAAAAATGAAAAATTTATCATTTTCAATGTTTTTAATAATAATTAAGTTGATCCAATTTTCATCATTGTTATGTATTTTGTTTAATTTTTTATTACTGCACTTTAAACGTATTTAGTCATTTGATTTTCTTTCAGCTGCTGTCATAATCAAATTCAACTTTGTTCTAAGTTAATTTTTCATCTAAGTTTGAACATTTGTTATTTATTTCACGATATTCCTTGATAACATTCATTGCACGTTTCCCAGCATAATTGCTTATTTAATCCAAATCTATTTGTTTAAGATTAACCATTTTTATATCTCTGAATTATATAAAATTGTATTTCCAAGTGTATTTTAGGATTTTTCAAAGATTTCAATTCAATTGATGTTTTATATATTTTTATCCAAAACTGTTTGATTAAATAAATATATTTGCATAAATATAATTTTTTGCAAGTAAATGATTTTCTAATTTTAATGAAATGCAATTTTTATATATTATAACTGTTATGATATTATGTAACAAAAATGATCAATGTACATGTTTTGGTAACAAAGTAATGCAAATAGTTTTAATGTTTATTTATAAACTTCAATTGGAGTACAGGTTAGACTCAAGCCAGTTAGTAGACAGTTCAAGTAACGAGACTATCGAGGACGACACTTACAGCAGTGATGATGAAGAACAAGAAGATAGCAACGATTACTGCAGTGGCGGTTATCACCCTGTCAAAATAGGCGACTTCTTTTTAAACCGTTATCATGTTACGCGCAAATTAGGCTGGGGTCATTTTTCTACTGTTTGGCTGTGTTGGGATTTACAAGTATGTTAAGAATTTTTATATATTCACATATATGTGTTAATGTAAGCAAATTTTCAATTGAAAATGTATTATACATTTATTATTTTAGTAATTAAACAAAGATGAAAAATATTTTTCTTGCACTAAGACTTCATCTTTAAATGTGCTTATGTATTTTTTGTAGTCAATTTTTTGCACATTATAGTGACATAAAAAATAACATAAATACTTAAAAGATAATTATTTTAACATATAAGTTTATATTACTGTATAATTCTAAAAATTATTGTCAATTTAGTTTAAAATTGAATTGAAGTTGAAACTGATGTTGTATCATTTTGCATATTATTAAATTATCAAAATTTTTCATAGGATAAAAGATTTGTGGCCTTGAAAGTTGTCAAGTCAGCATCCCATTTCACAGAAACCGCTCTGGATGAAATTAAGCTCCTGAAAGACGTGCGAGATACGGATCCAAGTGATCCAAAGCGCAACAAAACCGTCCAGCTGCTTAATGACTTCAAGATCAGTGGTATCAATGGACTGCATATTTGTATGGTTTTCGAGGTGCTGGGACACAATTTACTTAAACTCATTATTAAGTCAAACTATAGGGGAATTCCACGTAACAATGTCCGACGCATAATAAGACAAGTCCTCGAAGGTCTTGATTATCTTCATAATAAATGTGAGTAGTGATGAGTTGATATAATTCATGTCTTATCAATCAATAATAGTTTTCTAACAAACGTCTGTTTTTGAAAAGAAATAAAAGTTACAATTAAAGATATATTTGAAATCATGAAACATAATGTTCTGTTTTACCATTTCATAGACTGTTTTACAAATTAATTTATCCAAAAAAAGTTTTTTTATTAAACATCATTACCATTGGTGACATTGTTTAAAATGTCAAAGTTGATATAACTTCAACATTTTTATATACTTTTTTTGCATATTCTTTTCTCATATGTAAACGAATTTTTCGAATGAAAAAAGCAAGTAGTTAGTACCTAAAAGCCATAGAACTGTGACAGATTTATATTTTGACTATGCTTCCATGTATATGATAACTTTTTCACACCTGCAAATTGTTTTAGGTCACATTATTCATACGGACATCAAACCAGAAAATGTACTAGTATGTGCGGACGAGGCATACATTAGAAAATTAGCAGTCGAAGCAACGGAATTGCATTCGATGGGTGTGAAACTGCCGACGTCGCTAGTGTCCACTGCACCAAAAGAATTTCAAGACCCACCGCCAAATTCAAAAATGTCAAAGAACAAAAAGAAGAAGTTGAAAAAGAAGGCCAAACGACAGAACGAATTGCTTAAAAAACAAATGGAACAAATAGTTGAAATTGAAGAACAAAGTAAACTAGCTAATAATGCTAAAGAAAACGGTGAAGTGGAGAATAATAGTCCTGACCATGATAATACGACGGAGAGCAATGAGGATGATAATAACACAGAAAGTAAGGAATCACCAGACATTTTGGAACCTGCATCACCGGGTTTGCGCGTCAATGGCGTTGATGCACCAGACGATGAGAAAAAGAGTTTGGACAGTCAAACAAATGATGAACAAAACGTTCAGAATGTCAATTTAAGTAATATTGAAAATACCGCAGAAACTGTATCATCGGTGGATGCTGAGGAGGATGAAGAATGTAACAAAGGTGAGGATTTATTCGATGAAATCAGGTTTGTGTTTAGACATTAATCAAATAAAGTTATATAATCAACTGAATATTCATTGTAGGTAATAATTTGACTCCTCCTGAAACGACAAAACCGTCTAAACGTGCATCTGTTGCACCACTGGATCCCGCGTTAGTTGATTGTGAAGTAGAGGTCAAAATTGCTGACCTTGGTAATGCTTGTTGGGTCCACAAGAAGTTCACTGAAGATATTCAGACAAGACAATATAGATCTTTAGAAGTTTTAATAGGCGCCGGTTACAACACATCTGCAGATATTTGGTCAACCGCATGCATGGCATTTGAATTAGCTACTGGTGATTATTTATTTGAACCCCACGGCGGCGAAGATTATTGCAGGTAATCACTCGTTTTACTGTCAGATTTGTTCAATTAAATGTGCAATAAATTAATAGTTACTTTTTTAGAAAATGCAAAGAATAATTACATTTTGATACAAAATCATTTTTGTTTAAATTTGTTTTAAAACAAGCTGTAAAGTATAGTAGAATTATTATTAGATCCATATGTTTATTTTCGCTTTATAAATAGAATATTAATTTTAATGAAGAAAAAAAGTAAATGTGATATGGACCTAACATAGAAACGGTTAAGATTTAAAACTAATTTTGTGAAGATGAATACTTTTTTTTTAATTGTTTCCAAACAAAGTGAAGTTTGAAATATAATTTATTTATTTGAATAACGGTTGACTATAATATATTAATGATAAAATTCTTTATTAAATTATTTCAATTTAATTAATTTAAAAATCAAATACTAATTTTCAGGGATGAAGATCACTTAGCTCATATAATCGAATTGCTGGGCCCAATACCGAAACGAATAGCTTTGTCCGGGAAGTATTCAAGGAAATTCTTTAATAAGAAGGCTGAGCTTAAACGCATAACTGGTTTGAAACCGTGGGGACTGCAGGCAGTGCTTACCGAAAAGTATGAGTGGTCTCCAAGTGAAGCCGAAGAGTTTGCCCAGTTCCTAACTCCCATGCTCGAATTCGACCCAAACGCACGAGCAAATGCAGCCGAGTGCCTCAAACATCCCTGGTTAAAAATTAAGTGATCGCCTTTTTTAATCGATGTTTCGTTTACTTTTGTAGTTGGCGCTCCAATTTATGTCATTCTTACCGAGAGTGTGATGGGAAGCAATTGATTGACTTTAAAATCATTAAGTGACAAATTAAATTTTTTATTTGTGCGGAAACTAAACATAAGTTGAATCAATTTATATTTATAATATATATTCATCATACTCACAATTGATATTTTTAAATTGGAATTACATAAGGTTGCAAATTTGATCCAAATCGCAAGTGAATATATTTTTTACATTCCATATGATTTTGGTTTTGAACTTGTACATACTTCTTCCTAAATATCACTCTCGGCCTCTGCTGTCTGTTTCTGTAACTAACTTAATTATTTATCAGCCAAGTCTGTCCGCCCTGTTTGTGCTCCATTTACGTTTCTCAAACACCCTTAAATTTGAGGAGAACTTCAAATAACGTCACTATTCAGTGAATTGCGCCTCTCGGACAATTAAATATGGTACAATTTTATGAACCACATTATGTCTGGGAAGACTGACAAATATTCAAAGTATTTCGTTAATATACGCAATTTAATGTGCAAATCCCGATAAAGACCTAGAGTCAACGAAAGAGGAATGATTCGAATGATTACATAGTATGATGAGTATTTTATTAATATTTTTTTGAATATATTTTTTGCATTATTATGATTACATAACTCTGTATTATCATACGTCTTTTTGCTAAAACAAATCAATCAACGGAAAATCTATTGAGTCAAATACGTAATAAGATGTACAATTCGTGATAAACACACAAGATAAAAGGATGCGTTGTTACTATAACGACGAATTCATGACAAATACTCATATTCGTTTATGTGACACCTAGAGACGAATCTCGAAATAGATGAATTATTAATTACAGAATCAGTTTAATTCAATTTTGCTTGTTTTTATACTTTTATTAATTAATTTTGTGTTTAATTTTCTTTTGTTCTATTTTTACATGCAACATCAAACTCATCCATTTTTCTCATTCAATATTTAATTTAAGTAGATCATTTATTACAAAATTTTAAGACATTAAACTATACAGCTTCGATTTGATAAATAAAATTAAAAAGTTTTTATTTTTCATTGTTTATCTTTAAACGAAAATTTCTACCTGGTAAAAAACAGTGATTGTTTTAAATTTTTCATTTTGCAAATCATTTATTTTAGCAGTAAGTTTAATTTGTTCTAAATTAAATCAATTTTAATAATTAATTTCAAAAAATTTGTAAATAAAATTTATAACACACATCGTTTGGTATTGTTTTGTTCTTCAGTTAATTGTTTAGTTTTTTACTTTCCTTTTATGGATTATTAATTTTCCTTCAATATCCCATTCAAAGATTTCAAAAATTTGTTGAAGACTAAGACATTTCAAAAGAGTTGATTTAAGATACAGATCATATTTTGATATGTTCTAATTTTTAACAAATGTTTGAGATGTTATAGACTGGGATATTGAATTATTAATATTAAACATTTTAACAGGAAATTTGCATCAATTATTTTATAAATGTTTTAATTAAATTATTTATCAGTTTGTTCCCATCATCAATTATAGATCATAAAATTTTTTATTTGCATAATACTACATACTTGTTTTATCGTACAAATAATACTTTGCATCAAATAACTATTTAAAACTTGACATTTTTTTATAATAAATTAAATTGGCTCTGTAAAAAATTGACGCCGTAATTCTAAAAAAAAAGTAAATTATAATTATAATCCATTTCTAAGTACGATAAAACATTAAATCATAAAATTCTCATTTATTATTAAATCAATTATTTTATTTATTTTCATAACAATTTTATTTAAAGTAAAATTATAATTTATGTAATCAGTCCTTCATTTCAAATGTTTAGATATAACGTATTTAAAAAACAAAAATAGATATTGTCAATATAAGAACGTAACGATGTGCATTTCTGATATTCAATTAACGAAAATGAAATTGATAATAATTTAACGAATTGTAAAGTACAGTAAAATCATAAAAAATAGAAAAATTCTTATGTTAAAAGTGGACATAAACTTTTTTTATAAATTATTTGTGAAAACACCATAATTCAAATATGGACATTTTTATTTGATTCATTAATTTCTTGATTCGTTGATTGATTTTATTTTCGTTAATTAATAAATATTGGAAATTATAAACACACAATGAAGGCATGAAAAATAAATGAAAGATCAATATTTCAATTACATGAAACAATTTTATTTGAAAATCAAATTTACATTTTCAAAATCATTTTCGAACATTCCTTCATCATAACTTTTAATTATTGAGATTACTGCAATTTTATTGCTGTATTATTAACTTTTTTTTTTAAGTTTTAATTTTTTTAAAAGACTTTTAAATAGTATGGCTTTCTTGAAATAGTATCGAATGCAAATATTATTAACAGTAATTCAAGAATTGTATTAAAAAATATGAGAAAATAATCTAAAAAAGACGGTAAAATGATTTTTATTAAAGCAGATAATATTGGAAGTGAAATGAAGGTTTATGATTTTTCAGACTTCAAAATTATTAATAGTGAAAAACAAAGGAAAAACATCAATGAATGAAATCAATCAATGAAAAAAACCATTTATCAATTCCATCATATATAGTAACTAAAAGTTTGTACAGTTTACATATACTAAATAATTATAAAAATATTGTTTTCACAAAATGCGCAGTCCATGAAATCAATGAAATATTTTGGTGTCACAGCTCAGTTGTTCCAAGTCAATCAAGCAAATCGACTTTTAAACCCTTTTCTGCCTGAATTATTTTCTATATTGAAAAAAAAAAAAAAAAATAAATAAAACAAAAAAAAACTGTTTGTAATTATGATTGAAAATAAAAATAAATAATATTTTATATAATTATATAAATAAAACAAAAAAATAAATTACATTAAAATAAAAAAAGAGAGAGAGAAAAAAAAATAATAATAAAAACATTTTAAAATGAATTTCATTTTTAATTATAAGACTACAAACCGTTACACGTGGCATACCGAGTTTGATG